>JAUUTY010000883.1:0-148260 GCA_030979885.1 Lolium multiflorum | reverse complement strand
TTGCTTCTGGCGCTTGTGCAAATGCCTCTCAGATCAAGCTGCATTTTGTTGGAAAGTCTTGCGCGTGCTTCGAGAGTTTTGGCGGCGAGCCGGGAGAACCGTCGGAGGCTTCGAAGCTGGCTGCTTTGAGCGCGTCGAGAGCTTGGATGGTGACTTCATCTAAGGCGGCGCTTGTTGCATATGATCGTGACTCGTCAACCCCTTTGTAAGTTCTCCCTTCCCAACCGCAACGAGGTTAGATCCGGTGGATTGGGTTTTTTGCCCAAACCAGTCGTGATGATGCATTGAGATGTTTTTGTATTTTTGATGATGCATTCTGCTTCTTTTGTAATTTGGGTGATTCATTATGCTTTTTAGGTAATAATTTTTCTGATGCACTCACCTCTTCATGAATTTTTCATGGTTTTTTTTGTTTTTGTTTTTCTGTCAACCTAGCTAATGCTCTTTGCTTAGCCCAAAGTTGGATGATGCATTGTACCGTTTACATATATTTTACTCTGATGTTGCTTTTTGCTCTTTTAGCCTTTTAGGGAATTTTTCTGATTCCTTGAACAGTGTGGGAAATTTCGATGAAGAATTTTGTTGTCAACTTAGATGATGTATTGTGTTGTTTACATTTTATTACCTATATCAAAGCTAACCCCATCTGATGTTACCACAGCGTTTTGGGTCCCGTAGAGGTCTCTTTTTCCTCCAATCGTGTTGACACGTTAGCAATTATTATTACTGTATGCGGGATTGCCTTCCGTTGGTGCGTCCCATTCTTGTGGTGTTTTTTTTTTTTTGCAAATTAAGGGGCTTCATTGATTATGCAACAGAATTACAATTGCATTGTCCCGTTTACAATATTTTGATTTTGTTGATGCATGTGCTGCTCACATTATTTTGATTTTGCTGATGCATCATGCCGTTTACATTATTTTGATTTTGGTCGATGCATTGTGCTGTTTACACTATTTTGATTTTGTTGATGCACCGTGCAGCTTAGGAAACTTTGATGATGAATTAGATGGTGCATTTTGTTGCTTAGTCAAATTAGATGTTGCATTTTGTTTTAAAAATAGATGATGCAGTGTAGTGCTCTTTACATAATTTTGACGATGCATCGTGCGATTTGCATAATCCTACCGGCTTTCAGTCTAAGGACACCCACAACAATCAACGATCCGCCTGGAGATGTAGTCTCTCAGATTCTTGTCCTCCCATCCAACCTGCTTACTAGCTGCATCACGCACCAAGAAAGCATGGAGGCAATGTATGGGAAGCAATTATTTCAGAAAACTGGGTCACACAACGGAGGAAACCCGTTGCTAGGGTTTTTCACCAACAACTCCGAGGACAATCGATTCATCACAGAGCATGATCTTCACCCGGCCATCTTGAAGATGTTGGCAATCCCGTCTCAAGTGAACGGTCCCAAAATCTATGTCCTGGGATGCCGCGATGGTATGGTGCTACTCCATTCTAATGTATCCAGTGGGTATATATCAGACTGGGATCCAATTAGGCAAGTTCTCACAGCGATACCATTACCAGAACCACCATTGTGGCGCAATCACACAATTGAAAGCAGCGGCTCAATTCTCTGCTCGAGAAACAACTCTGAACCGTTTACACATTGTGGCAAGTTCTCGGTTGTTTGGATAACAACTAAACGTTACGATGCACAGGCTCATATCTACTCACCATATTCAAAAGAATGGGAGTTTCTAGCTCGATCAACTCCGATGCTGTCGGAGATTGACCGTAGACCGGCAACTCTCATAGGGGGTATTTTGTACGGCTAACGAAGTCTAGATATATCATTGAGCTTGACCATGCAAAGAAGACTCTGAAATATATTCAGTGCCCTCATGAGACGCATGATATATTCATGCTTAACATTCACATCTTCAAGGGACATAATGGAGATGTTGCCCTTGCTGTTATAAGAGACTTCACCCTACAAACATGGACCACTACAAGATCATCAACAGGCGTTTATCACGAGTCATGGACATGTCACATAAATTTTGAATTGGATACTTTTTTGGCCTTGACACATCATTTTCATACAATTGGAAACAGCAGTAAGGTTACTCCGCGTATTTGAGGACAAAAATGAGCTGGTTGTACTGGCAAGGAGTATTCCAATTAGATATGAGCAACCGGCAGTGGAGAAAGTCTGCTAGACGTTGGTGCACTTTACATCCCTACTCGGTTAGACTGGGTTAGTCATTCATATGTAACCTTTGCATTCATTTACATATGACTTTTGCTGATCAATTTGTTCATTTTCACAGTAACCGACCTGATCCAGAGTGCAACATCAAGGACACGAAAAAGAACGCGCTGTCAGGAACCCATCTAATTCAAAGTTCAACATCCATAAGAGAAAAGGAAGTCGCATATGAAGGAGCAAGGCTTGTTTGGGCAGAAGTGATAGCCCAGCTTTTGTTTGTGATGTCTTTTAGTTTTCGTTCTGGTGGAAATGTCGCTGCACCATTTGTTTGTACTGCGGCTCCATAGTGCTAGCTGCTAGTACGTTGGCGCTGTCCTCGTCTGCTTGTTTTGGGGGCATAAATATGCCACGAAACCTTTGTTTTATGTGATCAAACGGTCATTTCTGCATGTATATGTTCGGGTTGATGAAACCTTTTGTGATCTGTACATATATTTGAGTCAGCCGTGTTTTGTTTTATGATGGGTGGGTATTTGTTTTACTACACCATTGTTTATCCGAATTGTATTACTCACTCTATTCAAAAAGTTAGCGGCTCACCTTTTTTCCTTCAAGATACGGATGTATCTACACACTAAAAACATATATAGATGAAACATCAGACAAAGTTTAGTCACTTATGTATGGACGGGGTAGTATTATTTATGTTGTGCTCCCAAACAAGCAGACATCGGACAGCGCTGTTTAAAGTTCATATGTGTAATCTTATTCCCTTTGGAAGTTAAGCATTAAAACTACTAGTATAACCGTGGTGGTCTTGTGATGTAGTACTCTTTTGATGCATTTGTGATGTAGTAGTACAACTTTTTTTAACTGGTATAGTACTATCTAAGAAGAGTACTCCTCCGATTCACATTCATTTTACACCAATAAATATGGATCGGAGCGAGGGAGTAAATTAAACATGGCATCTCGTGCATGAAGCTTGACAGATCGATCGGGTTGGCTAGAATGGCAATACAATGCTCCTCATTAGGCAAATGCATGCCATGTACGATAGTATACATCCAGTAAAGAAGTCTATACCGACATAAAAAAGACTACATTGGGGATGAGAGTCAATTGGGGAATCTACAATACATAAAATCTTGCTCGTAGCTGATTTTGGCTAAGAGGTTTTACTCACATTACACGTGCCACTTTCCTTGTACGCAAAACAAGTTCCAATAAAGGAAGAGGAAAGAAGAGGACATTGTGGGCGAGATTGAACACCTTTATGTGTTATGTCGAGGCCTTGTTTATGAGGATTTCGACTTAGGCCTAACGGCAGCACACCCAGAAATAAATTTCCCTGCGCGCACCACTGTAAGAAAAATAACAAAATTAGCACGCAAGATTAAGAAAATGAATTTAAGTAACTTGTTTAGCTTTTCAAGCAATATATTCAGAGAAAGAGCACACATGTCCACAAATAATCGTAAGAGAAGAACAATAAATCTAAGGCATTCCACTTCATATGCAGAAGGGACGACAGCGCATGGATTCATACCTTGAGTCGACTCAGGCTCGTAAGGCGGTCGCGCCTCGAGGATGCCGGGACGATCTCACATATGACTGCTTCTCGGTGGGCGGTGCGCCACGCCATGTAGAAGATCTATCAAAAGAGGAGAGCCTGATAGCACCGGCTTGTTGCTCCGCACCGAGATGCGCCACGTGCAAGATTTAGCGGATGCGCCAATTTTAGAGATATGTCATGATCGTTGTAACAAATTTCAACATGATGATGATTTGATCCCGATTCGACCTTGAACATAAGTACTAGTACGATCTCACAATTTTTTTTATCATTATACTTTGCGAGATTTAGCGGATGCGCCAAATTGAGATAGATCATGATCATGGTAACACAATTTTCAATGTAATGATGATTTGATGTTGCACTAGACCTTGAACATAAGTACTAGTACGGTCTCACAATTTTGTATCATTATACTTTGCAAGTTTTAGCGGATGCGCCATTTTCAGAGGAGCATGGTAACAAATTTTCAACGTGATGATGATTTGATGTTACTCGACCTTGAAGGAGTACTACTACTGCCTTACAATTTCTTTATCATTATATTTTGCAAGATTTTAGCGGATGCGCCAAATTCAGAGATAGATCATGATCATGGTAACAAATTAACGTGATGATGATTTGATGTTGCACTACTTGAATAGAAGTACTAGTACAATCCCACAATTTTTTTATCATTATACTTTGCGATTTAATGGATGCGCCAAATTCAGAGATAGATCGTGATCATGGTAACACACTTTTCAATGTAATGATGATTTGATGTTGCACTCGACCTTGAACATAAGTACTAGTACGGTCCACAATTTTGTATCATTATACTTTGCAAGTTTTAGCGGATGCGCCCATTTTAAGAGGTAGATCATGATCATGGTAACAAATTTTCAATGTGATGATGATTTAATGTTGCACTCGAACTTGAAAAGAAGTACTAGTATGGTCTCACAATTTTTATTACTCGTATAATTATACTTTGAGATATAGCTGAGGATTTCGGATATAGATCATGATCATGGTAACAAATTTTTAACGTGATGATGATTTGATGTTGCACGGCCTAGAATAGAAGTACTAGTACGGTCTCACAATTTTTTATCATTATACTTTGATATAGCGGATACGCTAATTTAAGAGATAGATCATGACCATGGTAGTGACCAATATTCAAGATGATGATGATTTGATTTTGCACTCGGCCTTGAACAGAGGTACTAGTACAGTCTCACAATTTTTTATCATTATACTTGGACCTAAGCCAAATTTCATAGCGGCAAAACTTCCCGCCTACAAAATACAAAAATTTCACACTTCCAAATTCCCATTCTACCCTGTGGAGATGAAAGTCGGTTGGTGGGGGGGTCTGCCCGTCATTTTTGGATCACCACCTCCCAGCCGGAAACCCTCCCAAAAAATTCATTTCCCTCCGCCCAACCGGAACTCCCCAAGTCCCTCTCTCCCACCTCCACGACCACCGCACCGGAACATCCCCGGACTTCCCCGGCCTACCCGAGCCCTCGCGATCCTCGTCATCCGGCTGCCTGCGGAGCCGCCATCGACGCCGTCATCAACGGACGGATCATCCCGCGAACCTCGAAACCATATGCTCATCCAGAGTCTCGTTAGCTTCAGGCGTGTATCCCCAGAGCCGCTTCGCCGGATCCGTCGTCCACCGCATCGTATCTTGCTCACCGACATCGCTGTGCATGAACCGGATCTGCTTCACCGGCGCCGTGCATGATCTAAACTCTTCTACTGTCGCTTTTCTATTGCTTGCCTGCAAGTTCTTGTTTAATCTTGGGGAACCTGTTTGTGCTAACGACGCGCCGTTACGTTTTTGCAGATGAGATGAGTAACCATGAAGTGTAATGGCCGTCTCTCCAACCCCAAGTAGCACATGTAGCGTACTTCATCACCGGATCTATCAACCCCGGGAAGATCTGCTGTGACTCCCACAGAGTGCTTCTCCTAATGTAAGTCCCTTGTTTTAGCGCCATGTTCTGGGTTCAGATGCTTGTTTATCTGAAGCTCTTTTAGTTCATTCCTAGCTATGACCGTAACACGTTGCTATTTTCTACTTCATTGCTAACTTTAAGCGATTGAACATTTTGGTTTGCATTCCTGCTCTGTAGATGTAGCCATCATAACTTCTATCTTGCTCGGTCGTTGTTACAAAAATTATACCGTAGGTATTATAGTAACATGCTATTATTTAGTTCATGGCCAATTTTAAGTAATTGCACATGTTGGTCGCATTCCCTGCTCTATAGCTTTTGGCATCGTAACTTCTATATTTGGTTTACATTCCCTGCTCTGTAGATCTAGCCATCATAACTTTATCTTGCTCGGTCGTTGTTACAAAAATTATGGCCTGCTACTATGTTGTTTGTGCCAATTTTTTACTCCATGAACATGTTGGCTTGCATTCCCTGTACTACAGTGATGCCATTGTTTTGTATCTAGTTCATTGTAAGCTAACAAAGTAAGGACTTAGTTTGGCATGCTATCACCCTGCTATCTAGCCTGTAGTACAAATAAACTTGTCATACTACTAGATAATAATTTTGCGTGCCATCTTGTTCTTCAAAAGCTGCATTATTGACTTGTTTCTCGACTTGCATGACGCTCACATATGGAAAGCTGGACATATTGGTTTGCATTCCCTCTTATACAAGTTCACGTGATCCCACTATATTCTGTATCTGGTCCATCCTAAGCTCCAGCATTAACTATCCTCCATGTGTTGCTCATTACAAGTTTATATCCCGAAACATCTTGATTTGCATCTCCTTCACTATAAGTTCAGAGTATTATTTAGTTCACGGCCAAAATGAAGTAATTGCACTTGGCACATGTTGGTTCACATTCCCTCCTCTTTAGCTTTTGCCATCGTAACTTCTATTTTTGGTTTACATTCCCTGCTCTGTAGATGTAGCCATCATAACTTCATCTTGCTCAACGTTGTTACAAAATTTATAGCCTGCTACTATGTTGTTCATGCCAATTTTGTACTGAACATGTTGGTTTGCATGGACTCGACGTGTAAGTCCGTTGTTTCATTCTAACATGCTCGTTATATTGGTGTTGGTATACGGCATGCACTCTTTGTTTGCTTATTGTGCGCATTACAATGATCTTGTTATAACGACGAAATGATGAGTTCCAAATTCTTTGCCAAACAATATTGTAGTGTCTTTGCCTTTCCATTGTTCTGTCTTAACTTGTAATGTCTTTGTTTCGGATATAGGTGCTGCATGGACAACTTAAAAGATTGCCGGATCGCTTCATTGTATTGCTAGGTTTAATTACCATTCAATTTCTCTGGGTTCTGTAATATTTTTTTCAATGCCTTGCAGCTGATGTAATATTTAGTTAGTTTTTATAGTTCTTTCGCGCATTTTTTCTTTGGTGCTTGTGGTAAGTGAGGCTATCCGACAGAAATCAATGCCGTAAATATTCTCAGATCTAAATCACGAATTCCCATCCCTTAAACGGCCCAATTAAGCGAAATCACATATGTGCCGCCCGCAAAATCCTAAAGCGCATATTATGCCGGCATATAAACAGCAACTAAACGGGCTGGCCCACTTACTTCTTGGGCCAGCCCATTTCATTTACCCCACACACTAATTGGGCTGGCCCACTTGCTTTAAGGTGGACCCCACCAACTACTGGGTCGCCCACTAATTAGTTGGGCCAGCCCATTTGCTTTCTTTTTGGTGGACCACAATAAATGGGCCGGCCTTTAAGAGGAAAGTGGGACCCACTGTGTTTTTGGCCCCCACTATCTTGTTGGGCCGGCCCTTGCTATATGGTGGACCCACATACTAGTTGGGCCGCCCTTTAACCAGGAAAGTGGGACCCACATGTGTTTTTGGCCCTGCCCACTATCTTGTTGGGCCGTCCACTTGCTATATGGTGGTCCCACATACTAAATGGGCTCGCCTTTAAGAGGAAAGTGGGACCCACTGTGTTTTTGCCGGCCCACTATCTTGTTGGGACCACCGCTATATGGTGGACCCCACATACTAATTGGGCCGGCCCTTTAACAGAAAGTGGGACCCACGTGTTTTTTTGGCCCGCCCCATTTTGGGCCAGCCCACTTGCTATATGGTGGACCCCACATACTAAATGGGCCGGCCCTTTAACAGAAAGTGGGACCCACCTGTGTTTTTGGCTCGGCCCACTATTTTGTTGGGTCGGCCCACTTCTTGCCGTATGGTGGACCCCACAAACGAAATGGCCGACCCTTTAACCGGAAAGTGGGACCCACTGTGTTTTTGGCCGGCCACTAGCTTGTTGGGCCACTTCTATACTGGACCCACACTAAATGGGGCCGGCCCTTGAGAAAGTGGGACCCTGTGTTTTTGGCCCGGCCCACTTGCTTCTTGGGCGGGCCCAGTTGCTGTAGGGTGGACCCCACATGTTAAATGGGCGGCCCATTTAAGTTTTGACCAGTCAACCTTAGAGGTTAGGCCCGGCCCACGTAACTAATGGACCAGCCCATATATAGTTGACCGGTCAACTATGTCATCTGGCCCGGCCCGCTTAAGACGTGGCAGCACCTGTGGGCCTACCATCTACACGGGTTTCGAGTTTATTAACGCCGTTAACGCACACCTGTGTCGCCACGTGTCGGTTGCATGACGTCAACGGGCTCCCGAAACACTTCCGCAACGGTCCGATTTTCCGTGGCGGAAGGGCGCCCAAGCGCGACGGACCGAAAAATCGTCGTTGGACTTTGCTCACGCAGCCACAACAGAACCCATATCGCCGGGTTAGGCCCATAGGCGACGAAAAATACCCCTTAGCGGACGATTTTGAGACGTTGTCTATCAGAACTTTTCTTGTAGTGTTATTGTCGGTTTTTTCTATGCTTGCCAAAAGTTTACAACAACAACAACAACAACCAAGCTTTCAGTCCCAAACAAGTTGGGGTAGGCTAGAGTTGAAACCCATAAGATCTCGAAGCCAAAAGTTTAGAAACACCAAATTCGTTTGCTTACAATCATCATACAGTAATGTTCATCTACTCCAGTTCCCTAACCCAACATAAAATGATGTTAATTTCGATTTTTAGATTAAAAGAGCACCATTAGGCGCTGTTAATTACGACTTTGAGATTAAAATGTCATTTGCAATTGTTAATTACAATTTTGAGACAATTGGTTAGTTTAACCTCGATCTCTTCTGCTCTCCATTTTTCCCAACCGAACAAAAATGTAACCATTCCATTCCTCCGAAATGGAACCATTCCATTCCATTCCACTGTTTCAGAACCGAACACACCCTTGCATTGTTGTGAAGTTGTCCATATACGGCCATACCCTTCCACTTACATCTAGCACTATATGCATCATCTGTCTCGAGTCATTCAATATCATGCTGAGATTCCCATTCTTATGCAGTCAAATCGCTGCGCTTACTCAAGTGGATGCAAAATGGGGCTAATGAGGCTGCGTGAGGACGATGGTGCCGGCACCATCTCCGAAAACCTCTACAAGCACGAGGCCATGGGCAGTGGGTGGTGACCTTTTAATGAATCGGTATATTTTCTTAATCCACATACATGATTTCATTATTATCGTTTAATTACTGTTGGCTTTGTCTAATGCTTACCAAAAGTTGAAACACTGCGTTTGCTTACAATCATCATACACTAATTTTTCACTTTTCAGTTGTCTCATCCAGTATATAAACTGTTGATTTCCATTGGCTTCTTTGTAATCATTTGCATTGTTGTCAACTGTTCTCTATGCACAACCCTATTCTTCCACTTACACCCGCACTATTTGCATCGGTCTATCTCATAGATTTATTAAATATCAATGATGAGTTACGTTGCTATTCATAGGCGAAACTTCACTCTACTCAAATGGATAAAAAATGATCCTGATGAGGCTGCTGTGAAGACGATGGTGACGCCACCATCTTCTGAAAACCTACTCAAGCACAAGGCCACGGGCCAGCTGGGTGGTACCCTTTTCAGCAGGTATATTTTCTTAATTCTCATACATGATTTGATTTTTGTCTGTTTATTTTGACTTTGTCTAATGCTTACCAATAGTTCGGAAACACACACACCTATTCTTCCACTTACATCCAACACTATATGCATCATTGTCTCATAGATTCATTTTATATATCACTATGTCTGTTGCTCTTCAATTTTTATATGCAACTGAAACCGCTAAGCCTTCATTGGTCAAAAGGATTGCAACTGCTGATGAGGCATCTGCAGAGGCTGCCACCAAGTTCCTGCCCCACCTTCGGATGCTTATATAAGCTCAAGTCCAAGGATCAGCCGGCCGTAACCATCCAAGGGTTCGGTATATTTTCTTAAGCCACATATACATGCCATGATTTATGTCGATATTATCACCTCTGTCTAATGCTTTTTGGAATTCGGAAACACAAATTAGCATGCTTATATTCATCATACACTATTTTTCACTGTTCAGTTTGTAACATAGTGTTATGCACTTGCTTGTCAACATTTGCATTGCTCTGAACTATGCACTTTACACAACCTAATTCTTCCACTTACGTTCAGCGCTACGCACCAGTAGTACCTCCCATGTTTCCTTCCTTCACCATCCCGATGCCGAGCTTGCGGGAATATGGCGGGCCCATGTACATACCCGCATATAACACCTCCTATGGCTCTATCTACCTTTCTAGTAGCTCCTTCACAGAGTTACAGGTATGTATTCTCAGTGGTTTAGCATGAATTGGCATATAGTAAAGTCTTGTTTTTAGTCTTCCTGCTTCTTACATTTGTATCAATTTTCACATGCAGACTGTACCTTGTGAACTTCGTCCAATGATTAACCGATGTGTCCGCATGAAGGATCTTTCACTATGCATGGCAATGGCAAATTGATGAACACCTACACGGTCTATGAGGTGTATGTCTACAACACGCAGGCCATCACATATTTGTATGGACATGATTGGAGAAAGTTTGCTTTTGACTACGGTCTGAAGAAGGGCGACGACGAGATCGAAACTCAAACGGCAGATATACGTAACTGCTTACCGAGTTGGAGACACTTCCAAATATATAATATGTAACTTTTTTCTACTCATCTTTTGATAATGCATTCTGAGCAGTTGTTCTAAACCATTCTCCGTTCTAGCTTGCGGGTTTAACATGATCAAAGCTGCAGATCCTGACGGAACGGGAGCGGATGTCTAAAGGGCAACCACACCGACCGGCACCGGCTTCCCACTCTCGCATCAGGTTCTGTTCCCTGCATCACCATCTGCATCTACCCCAGTCCCCTACATCGCATTGGTTCCTGTAGAGGCCCCATATACTACACATGCTCAGCAGTCTCCCGCATCAACACCGGTTCCTCTAGCTGCACCGTTTACTGCACACGCAACAGTCTCCTGCATCGGACCGGTTCCTCTAGAGGCACCGTTACTTCACTCCGCCTGTCTAGCCTCCGCACGTGTACTGCAGCCCAGGCTCATGCCTCGCCACCGATCACCGAGGTCTCAGCTCATTGTCAGGCCACCCGTGTGGTGACCAGGACGCATCTGAAGGCTATGTTCGTGAGTATATGACAACATAACTGCTCTTATCTTGATGTCTTCTCTGCTCAAAGTCTCACATGGTTCAGTGCATTGGTGCCATTGACTAATTTTTGTGGTATCTCTTGCTTTGAATCAGAAATTGCCTAAAAGTATCTCCAAGGATCTCAATGCTGGCGGAAGGGGCAAGATATCCCTCGCCATGGAGAGAGTGAAGGTCTCACCGTGGAGGGACGGTACTCATCAGTCCCCAGATGGCCACTTGGTTGTTACTTCCAGGTGGAAAAGTTCATTGACTTGCCAAACTTCGCATTGGATCAAAGTTGAAGGTCAAGCTTTCGATGCCGCTGTGACATGCTGGTCATAAAGTTCGCGGTTGTCTAGTTCTGTTGTCCCATGAGCCCTTAGCAAATGCATTTGTAGTTATACTTATATAAGGTTATCTTATCTGAACTGCTAATTAATTGTATGGGTGGTAAAACTCGGCAAGCTTTTGCTCTTAGCAAGTATGTATGTATGAGCAGCTATTATGATAACTAATGTTTGTGTTCATCTTAATTTGCATTTCCCTTTTAGAAAAAAACTTAATTTCTTATTTTGGCTGACATGTTAGAGAACTATCAGATTGAACCCACAACATGATTCATATAGATTCATTACAGGAGCCACATGTCTTGACCTTGCGATACACTACTTCCATTAATTAGTGCAAGAAGGCTTACAGCTGAGAACCATGGCCATTCGAATCCACCTTATCTATCTAGAAATACAACCTTTGCGAAAAGAGGATTTGCGGTATGGGGAGGCTGACATTGGGGACCCATGCAGCCAGTCGTCAACGTTTTAAAGGTGGGAGGAGATCGAAAGAAAAAATAAGCCAAAAATCAGTTGGTAAACAAATTCAAGAAAAGAAACATTTACCTTCGAGAGGATGACATGCGGGACCCATGAGGCACAGGATCCTCAACTATTTCAAGGCAGGGATCAAAATAAAAAGGAAATAGCCGAAATTAATTAGGGCCAAAAATAAATCCATCAAAGGAAACTTTTATTGTTCATAGAGGATGACATGTGGGACCGACTTGCCAGCTGCGTCGTCATCGTTTCAAAGGGGGCAGGGGATTAAAAGAAAAAGACAAATAGCCAAAAATTAGGGGAAAAAAATAAATCCAACAAAGAAAACTTTTATTGTTCATAGAGGATGACATGCGGGACCCATGAGGCAGGTTCCTCAACGTTTCAAAGTCGGCATGAGATTGAAAGAAAAAGTCAAGTGACATAATATCAGAGCCAAAATAATCCAAGAAAAGAAACTTTATTGTACATAGAGGATGACATGCGGGTCCCATTTTGTAGCAAGCGGTCTCAACGCTTCCAAGGCGGCAGGACCGAAAGAAAAATGAAGTAGCTGAAATCAGTGTGTGAAAAAAATCCAAGAAAAGAAAGATTTCAATTGGGCTGCATCTGGACATCGGGCCTTCGAACTATCCGTTGGGCCTTTTGACTCGTACAATTTCAGCCCACTCCAAAACGGGGAAAGTTCGGATTTTTCTCAAAAAAGGAAAGTCCTATGCTTCACAAAAACAAAAAACAAGGAGATTCAACATATAAGTTTGTTTATGTAGATATAAAGATTTAATTTATCCGTTTGCAATAGCTGAAATACAACGTTTATTGTCTGCAAAATAAAATATCACATGTTTCTTGTAAGGGGAGGCTGACATCGGGGACCCATGAGCCGTGAGTCAACGTTTCAAAGGCGGCGGGGATCGAAAATAAAAAAAGCCAAAAATCAGTTGGTAAAAAAATACAAGAAAAGAAAATTTATCGTTACGAGAGGATGACATGCGGGACCCATGAGGCAGCAGCATCCTCAACGTTTCAAAGTCGGCATGAGATCGAAAGAAAAAGGCAAGTGACATAATATCGGAGCCAAAAATAATCCAAGAAAAGAAACTTTATTGTACATAGAGGATGACATGCGGGTCCCATTTTGCAGCAATGTCTCAACGTTTCCAAGGCGACACGGGACCAAAGAAAAATGAGGCAGCGACATTCTCAACAATTCCAAGGCGGCAGGGATCAAAAGAAAAATAAAGAAATAGCGAGAAATTAATTAGGGGTCAAAAATAAATCCACCAAAGGAAACTTTTATACATAGAGGATGACATGTGGGACCGACTCGCCAGCAGCGTCCTCATCGTTTCAAGGGGGCAGGGGATCAAAAGAAAAAGGCAAATAGCCAGAAAATAGGGGTAAAAATAACTCCAAGAAAGGAAACTTTTATTGTCGTAGAGGATGACATGCGGGACCCATGAGCCAGCAGCTTACTCAACGTTTCAAAGGCGGCATGAGATCGAAAGAAAAAGGCAAGTGACCAAATATCGGAGCCAAAAATAATCCAAGATTTATTGTACATAGAGGATGACATGTGGGTCCCATTTTGCAGCAGCGGTCTCAATGTTTGTAATGCGGCTTGAGATCAAAAGAAAAGAAAGTAGCTAGTAATTGGGGGTGAAAAAAATCCAAGAAAAGAAAGTTGATGGACATAGAGGATGACATGCGGGTCCCTTGAACCACAGCTTACTAACGTTTCAACAAGGGGGATCAAAAGGTGGCAAGGCAAAAATCGTAGGGTGAAAAATCCAACAAAGGAAACTTTTATAGCACACAGAGGATGACATGCGGGTCCATGAGCCAGGTACCTCAACGTTTCAAACGTGGCATGAGATCGAAAGAAAAGTCAAGTGATATGAGGTGCCAAAAAAACCCAAGAAAAGAAAGTTGATTGCTCATAGAGGATGACATGCGGGTCCCATTTAGCTGCGCCGGTCTCACCGTTTGAGAGGCGACGGATCGAAAGAAAAGTCAAGTGACCAAATATGAGGTGCCAAAATAATCCAAAAAATGAAAGTTTTATAGTACATAGAGGATGACATGCGGGTCCCATTTAGCGGCGGCGGTATCACTGTTTGAGAGGCAGCGGGGATCGAAAGAAAAGTCAAGTTACCAAATATGAGGTGCCAAAAAAATCCAAGAAAAGAAAGTTTTAAGTACATAGTGGATGACATGCGGGTCCCATTTAGCAGCAGCGGTATCACTGTTTGAGAGGCGCAGGGGATCGAAAGAAAAAGTCAAGTGACCAAATATGAGGTGCCAAAAAAATCCAAGAAAAGAAAGTTTTATAGTACATAGAGGATGACATGCGGGTCCCATTTAGCAGCAGCGGTATCACCATTTGAGAGGCAGCAGGTGATCGAAAGAAAAAGTCAAGTGACCAAATATGAGGTGCCAAAAAAATCCAAGAAAAGAAAGTTTTATAGTACATAGAGGATGACATGCGGGTCCCATTTAGCATGCGGTATCACCGTTTGAGAGGCAGCAGGGATCGAAAGAAAAAGTCAAGTGACCAATATGAGGTGCCAAAAAATCCAAGAAAGAAAGTTTTATAGTACATAGAGGATGATATGCGGGTCCCATTTAGCAAAGTGCGGTATCACCGATTTGAGAGGCGGCAGGGGATCGAAAGAAAAAGGTAAGTGAACCAAATATGAGGTGCCAAAATAATTCAAGAAAAGAAAGTTTATAGACATAGAGGATGACAAGAGGGTCCTTGCAGCAGCGGTATCACCGTTTGAGAGGCGGCAGGGATCAAAGAAAAGGCAAGTGACCAAATTTGAGGTGCCAAAAATAATCCAGGAAAGAAAGTTTTATAGTACATAGAGGATGACATGCGGGTCAGGATGCAGCGGTATCCCGTTTGAGAGGCGGCAGGGGATCGAAGAAAAAGGCAAGTGACCAAATTTGAGGTGCCAAAAACTCCAAGAAAAGAAAGTTGATTGCACATAGAGGATGACATGCGTCCCATTTAGCCAGCGGTCTCAACGTTTCCAAGGCGGCAAGGGATCAAAAGAAAAAGGAAGAGCGAGAAATTAGGGGTCAAAAAAATCCAAGAATAGAAAGATTTTTGGTCTAGTAGAGGATGACATGCGGGACCCATGATCCTGCATCGTAAACGGCTCGATCGGAGAACGTTGAACGAGATGGCGCGATCTGCAAAAAACAATGCCAGAGGCTGCTATCCGCCCTACATCCCTCGGCGGTGCGGATTTGCGCGGACTCGGCCGGCGAACCCGAGATTTCGAGATGCACCACGTCCCGGCCACCATACGCCACGTTTTCCGCTTTCGTCGGGCTAGGTGGCCTCAAAAACGAGAAAAAAGTTTTGACATGCACCACGAGGGACCAAATCGCGGCCATGGTACACCAGCAACCACGGCGCGACTTCAACTTCGTCGGCCATGGCAACTTTTCTTGTAGTGTGTATCAACACAAATATCCTTAGACAAAGCATCGATGTTTTATCCCTAGTAGCAACAGCACATCCACAACCTTAGAACTTTCATCCCCCAGGTTAAATGGAGGCATGAACCCACTATCGAGCATAAATACCCCCTCTTGAGTTACAAGTATCAACTTGGCAAGAGCCTCTATTAGCAACGGAGAGCATGCAAGAACATAAACAACACATATATGATAGATTGATAATCAACTTGACATAATATTCTAGATTCATCGGATCCCACCAAACACAACATGTAGCATTACAAATAGATGACCTTGATCATGTTAGGCAGCTCACAAGATCTAAACAATGATAGCACAAGCGGAGAAGACAACCATCTAGCTACAGCTATGGACCCATAGTCCAAGGATGAACTACTCACGATCAATCCGGAGCGACATGATGATGTAGAGCCCCTCCGGTGATGATTCCCCTTTCCGGCAGTGGTGTCGAGGCGATCTCCTGAATCCCCCGAGATGGATTGGCGGCGTCTGGAAGGTTTTCCGTATCGTGGCTCTCGCATGCAGGGGTTTTCACGACGAAGGCTATAAGTAGGCGGAAGGGTAGGTCAAGAGGCGGCGCGAGGTGCCCACACCATAGGGCGGCGCGGGCTCCTCGCCGCGCCGGCCTGTGGTGCCGGGCCCCGGTGGCCTCTCGTAACCCTCCGGTCTTGGAAGCTCCGCGGAAAATAAGACCACAGGCGTTGATTTCGTCATTCCGAGAATATTTCCTTTGTAGGATTTCTGAAACCAAAAACAGCGAAAAACAACAACTGGCACTGCATCTTGTTAATAGGTTAGTGCCGGAAAATGTATAATAATGATGTAAAGTGTGTATAAAACATGCAAGTATTGTTATAAAAATAGCATGGAACATAAGAAATTATAGATACGTTTGAGACGTATCAATGACGTGTGAGCGGTGCTCATATTTCTTGTAGGGGCTACACCTCAGCTCATACACATGATAATCAAGTGAAGGAACCCCATGTCTCTTCTTTTCGCACTCAAACATCCGATGCCCCATGAACCTGCAGTGAGCGCAGTAGTGTGGCACGCGCTCATACTTCAGTTTGTACACCTTCCCAGCTGTCGTTCTTCCCTTGACACCCGTAGCAATTTGAGTCCGAAGTCTGCGATTATATGGTAATTCCACTCGTACACGCAGGAACTCATTCATGTCCTTCTCCTCCGTCGGTGCGTCCACCTCAAACGCCTTCCCAAGAAGGTTGCCGAACTTCATCCCCGTCTCATAGTTCTGTTTCCCACAGAGAACATCATACACTCGCACCCAAACTGGCACAGCATCCAGGATCATATCTGAAGGGCTTACATTATCCTTGATCTCCTTTACCAGCAAGGCATTCTTCTTGAAAATCCAGGGGCCACCTCTTGCAACAAAATCAAAATCTCCCTGTGAGAAGAACGTGAGGATATAGTAGTTCTTCTGTAACTCAGTGTACTTTATTTGGTTTCGCAGATGCCAGACATCGCTGAAGTAAGTAAACATGTCTCTGGCGTTTGGCCTGGTATGTGCCCTGTACCTTGCAAGCATCCTCCAAGCAGTGCGCGATTCAGCGGAAACCGGAACCTCATCTTCTTCATCAAACTCCAGGAAAACATCATCATCCATGTCCACTTCTCCTCCCAGGTTAGTGTCATGTCCTTGCCGGAGACCTGGTTCTTCATCCATGCCGTCACCATCATCCCAGTTGCCGTCTGAGGCCTCGCTTCGATCATAGACAGGCTTTGTCGCTCGTCCGTGCTGCAGGGTTGTTGGCTGACCACCAGTTGGCTTCGGGCGGGTGGATCCCTCACCGGGTTCCCCATAATCGCCCCCACCTCCCGGTGGTGCCATCAAGAGTCCCGCATGCACCACATTCGAGCGCCGTCGTCGACCACGGAGGGCCTCCTCGAGCGCCTAGGCATCTGCACCGCCCTGGTTCCTGGGCCGCACCTCCCTTCCTTCCCCAAACTTCCTTCCTCCGTCGGCCATCGCTCCTTTGGGAGCGTTCTTCTCGCTAGCAGACGACGTCTCCTTCCGATGGGAGAGATCTGGCGCCTGAACGTGGTTCTGGATCACCCTGCGCTCCTAGATGTCGAAATTTTGTTGATCTAGATTCACAACGACGCAAGGTTTTATGGCCTTCCCCACCGCCTTTCTTCCATCATGTTCCACTCGAATTCCTTCAAAGCTTTCCTTGCTACGTCTCGTGGGACGCAATGACTCTCGGTTCGCCTGCTTCCGGCGTTCCGATGGACTCACGTAGAGGGGAGGCGGCGGCGCGGGATCGCCCATGTCGCCAGACCTAACCCTATACAGAGTTATACCGTTTCGATATAACAAAATTCACAAGAAAAAAAATTTAAAACGTATCTAGATGCTACTTATTATTATTGTCTAGTATATGTAAATTTAGGCGAATTTCAGACTATGTACACTAGGCAATACCTTCACGTCCAGCTTCTCCATGTACATACTGCATACGCACCTAGGCCGATACAAATCGACCACGGCTGTACGCGCGTGCTGACGTGTGGGCCATGGCACAAGTATCTGGACGTCCTGCACGCATCCCCAGTCTTGTGCTTTCTGGATTCTTCCGCCGTCCGTGGAGTAGACTCGTGCCACTTTTCCTGGCACTTTTTGGCGAGCTCCGGAGCCTCTCTGCATGGTGGTCTCGACATCCACGTCCTAACCCGGCTCTCACTGCAGTACAAGTTCAACCCGTTCACGGCCGGGGAGTGCCCGCCGACGTGGCCACCGCCGCGACCACCGGCCACCTCCTCACGGACGGGATCGCTCCTCCCCTCGTCCTATAAAACCGCCCTTCCCAGCAACACAGCATACCACAACCAAGTGTGATCTAGTCGCTTCTTGCTACCTGCTTCTTTACTTCCTCCTGTTAGCTTTTCTTTTCTTCCCGTGCACTCTTCACCGCTACGAGTAATGGCAACCATGGTGGCCTTGAGCTCCTTCGCCGGTGCCTCAGTCGTCGGCCGCTCCGCCGTCCGCTCACCGGTGGCGCTGCGCCGGCGCGCCCTCGTCGTCAGGGCCCAGGCCGAGGTACGCCTTTTCGTGACCAGACTCTGCCATCAGTCAGAACTTGTTCTCGTATGCGTGTTACTGTACTGACTCACAATACCCTGCAGCCGGACATGGATCCGACCAAGGAGACGACCGCTGAGACCTCCACCCCGAGCCCAACCCCGACCCCGACCCCAATCCCAGCGGCACCCAAGCCCAAGGCCAAGGCTAACCCCTCGGTCTGGGACGCGCTCGCCTTCAGCGGCCCGGCGCCCGAGCGCATCAACGGCCGGCTCGCCATGTTGGGCTTCGTGGCGGCGCTCTCCGTGGAGGCGGCGCGCGGTGGCGGCCTCCTCGACCAGGCCGGCAGCGGCGCCGGCCTGGGCTGGTTCCTCACAACCGCGGCGGTGTTCTCCGTGGCGTCACTGGTGCCGCTCCTCCAGGGCCAGAGCGTCGAGAGCAAGTCCAGCGGCGTCTGGAGCGCCGACGCAGAGCTCTGGAACGGCCGCTTCGCCATGCTCGGACTCGTCGCGCTCGCCGTCACCGAGTTCATCACCGGCACGCCCTTCGTCAACGTCTAGATTAAGCTAGAATTGTTACGGCCCCCGTACCGTACGTGCATGTACATATTGATGGTCATGCTGAGCAAGTTGTAAACCATATGTTCATTTTTTATGGTCACGGATGTGTTTGTAAGATTTTTGGAATCTAGAAATAGTGGATGAATCAATTAAGTCTCATCTAAACTTGCTACCTTCAGTTGCGGATCTAAGGTTTTCAGAATAGATACTCGTAGTTACTAATTTTTTTCCCGAGTAAAGGCCAAAGTTCCACTGTTTTCTTGTAGTTTTTTTTTTAAAGGTTTTTAGGGCATCTCTAACGGATGACCTAAATTGGCGCGTCCGCGCGTTCGTTTGGGTTGGCCTGTGGACAACGGCTAACGTTCGCCTGGCCGTGGGTCGTGCGCGACCAGATACGAGTCGCAGCGGAAGTATTTGGCATTTGGCTTTTAAACTCAATATAAGTATATAAAATCATAAAAAATTATAAATAAGTTTAAATTATATATATATATACATAAAATTAGTGTCCACCTATTAAATGACAAAGTACTTGTTTAAATAAAATGTAAAATGATACAAATGGCATAGGCATTGTTTTCTTTAGGATTTTCATCAATGGTGTTGTTTGCAATATTGTTGCCAACATGCGTCCACATCTGCTCTACCAAATCAGCCTGGACCTGGTTGTGAACCGTTTGGTCCCAAATTTCTTGATGCAGAATATCCTGAAATGAAGCCGGACCACCTTGACATGCAACCAACTTTCATTGGCCTTCCGAATCATTATCAAACAGTAAATCATCCCGCTCTATCTCAACAATCATGTTGTGCATGATTACACAAGCGGTCATCACCTTCCACATGGTTTGCACACTCCATGCTCTAGCAAGGTGCCTGACGATAACCCAACGAGGTTGGAGGATACCAAACGAGAGAGCTCTTTGACAAACCTTGCGTCCTGCTCTGAATTGGGACGACAAATAGTACCCCTTGTTGTAGTGGTGGCCATGGAACTTAATGGAGAAGTTAATAAGCTTGTTTTGAAGAATGCTCCTGGAAATTGCATCTTGAATAGTTCAAGGATACTACATGACATTATTAAATGTTGTGCTATCTAAACTACTAGACTAATTGTTTAAGATCTTGATGGTGACCACTATGCATTCTAGCTGACGAGTCTACTTATATATCCCACAAATAAAAACTTTCTCTTTGCTTGCATTATGTTGATAAATTGCGAAGAATATGTGAGAGGTTCCTTGGAGTAGTTCATGTTTTCGACACTGTTCATTGTATCTTAAGGTTGCAATTACATCTTTTTTGAAAGATTGTCATTTGTCCCCCACTCAAATTCGTGGACAACGATACGATGGGGCTACCAGCACAAATGGTGAGATTTTTTTTGAGCAACGCAACGGAGGGCGAAGAGCCCACCTGAAATTTTTTCATTAATTTCATGGAAAACGGAGGATTACAAGTAGGGTTCAAGCCCTGTCAACACCCGAGAACACTAGGGGGTCAGGGGGGAGAGGGACGCACACCAAGCAACAAGGGGAGCACAGTCAATACGGCGCGACGCCCTGACAAGCCAAAGCGTGAGGTGGTCATGCATGGATGCGAAGAACTCAGCGGTCGTTGTGTTGACACCATCGAAGACCATGCGGTTTCGCGTCTTCCAGATGATCCAGAGAAGGAGAGTGGCCGCAGTCATACGGAGCGTGAGCGGCCATCCCAAGTGGGCATTGGAGAAGGCGTCCACCACATCCTCCACCGTGCGGTGTGACCCAGCCTGGGGATCTGTAGATGCACACCTCCAGATTCGGAGTAGACGTGGGCAGTTGTCGAACAGGTGATCCACATCTTCCGCAACACCAGGGCAGAATGGGCAATCCGACGACTGCAGGATGCCCAGACGGCACAAGCGTGCCCTGGTTCGCGTCCTACGATGCCTTAGGATCCAGATGAAGACCTTGACCCGGACCGGCACAAAAGTGTCCCAGTTCAGGTCGTGGAGAGGTGGTCCGCAGCCCGAGCTGTGAAGGAGGCGGTACGCATCGCTTGTCTTGAAACCCGTGGGAGTGCCCCCAACGAGCGCACGTCTGTCCGAGCAAGGGCGGCGGCACCCATGTGCGTACCAGCGGCAACCGTCGCATCCTCATCCAGGCAGTGGGAGAACGCAGAGGGGAGCGCGGCATGGAGTGGGCCCGTAGAGGTCCAGTTATCCATCCAAAAGGAGGTCATGCTACCATCCCCCACCCTCACAGAGGTGATCGACCTAAGGAGAGGTATGAGATCCGCGAAGCTTCTCCAAAGAGGTGTCGCGGGATGCGGGTCCCCTCGCAAGTACCATTGCCGGATCCACACAGTCCATGGATTGTCCTCGCCCATGAGCAGCCGATAGACATTCTTGAGCAGCAAACATGTGTTCTGCGTCCCAAGATCAATCAAGCCCAAGCCACCCTCAGAACGGAGCCGGCAAGCGGTTTCCAACGACACCAAGCAATCTCCACCGGAGCAGGTGGCAGACGCATTCCAGAACATGGAGCGACTAGGCCTGTCCATCCGAACGAGCGTGCCCTTCGGGATGGGCAGGGCTGACATGGCAAACGACGGCAGGGCAGAGAGCACGGCGGTGGTGAGTGTCAGCCGACTGCCAGGATCAAGAGTGCATAGCCGCCAGCTAGGGATACGCGCCGCAATTTTCTCAGTGAAGTAGTCCAGCGCGTTGGCGGGTAGCTTGCTGTCTGACAGTGGAAAGCCCAGATATGTCTGGGGAAACGTCGAGATGGAGCACCCGAGAGTCACCGCAAGAGAAGCAGCATCATCGGGGGGCACAGAGATGGGCACAAACGTGCTCTTGTGGTAGTTGATAGTGAGCCCGGTCGCGGCGAAGAAGGTGTCCAGCGCCGTCTTGAGCAGCGACACCTCGGACGGAGTCGCTCGCACAAGGATCAGAGTGTCGTCAGCATACTGGATCACGAGGCAGGGGAGGTCGTCGACGAGGGGGTGGAGCAAGCCGAAGCCGGTAGTGATAAGCTGTCGTAGGAGCCCGACCACGATCAGGTAGAGGTAGGGTGACAGCGGGTCACCCTGACGCAGGCCATTCTTGCACTCCATCCACCTCCCCGGGACACCGTTGAGAAGAACGGCAGCCCTCCCTGAAGTCAAGAGCTCGCGAATCCAGGAGCGGAATAACGCACCGAAGCCGCGAGCCTCAAGGATAGCATCGAGGGAGCCCCAGTTCACGGAATCGAACGCCTTCTTAACGTCCAGCTTGAGGGTGATGGTGGGGGCATCACGGAGGCGACAACACTGCGCGAGCTCTGCAGCATACAAGAAGTTGTCGGTAATGCAACGTCCAGCAATGAAGCCAGACTGCTCAAAGGCGACAAGCTGCTCGATGAACTGCTGGAGCCGCGTCGTAAGCATGCGGGTGATGATCTTCATGACGCAGTTCTGAAGGGAGATGGGGCGAAAACCATCCGCAGTGACCACCTCCGCGGTCTTGGGGAGGAGCGCAATAAAAGCCTGGTTGACGCCGGAGAGGTGGGCGTCGCTGCTGTGGAATTCCGTAACAAAGCTCAGAAGGTCGTCCTTCACCATAGGCCAGAAGGCCTTGAAGAACGCTGGACCAAAGCCTTCAGGCCCAGGGCTGCTGTCGGAGCGCATCGACCAGAGGGCTTTCTTCAGTTCCTCCTCGGAAAAAGGAAGCTCGAGAGAGGACAACCCAGCAATCGGGGGCAGAAGCGCCGCGAGGTTAGGATCCCAAACAACGGGTGACGTTGTCCCGAGAAGCGCCGAATAGAAGGCATGTAGGACCTGCTCCTTATCACCATGGTTCGTCACGGGGTGACTGTCTGAATGAAGGACCTTTATTTGGTTCCGCCGCAACTGCGCAGAGGCATTCGCGTGGAAGAATGCGGTGTTCTCATCTCCAAGCTTGCACAACCGATATGTGTACCTCTGTTTCCAGTAAGCATCGAGCTTTTTGTACTCCGAGGACAGCTTCGTCTTGACGAGGGAGCGAAGGAGAGATTCAACATGAGAGAGTGTGCGAAATTCCTCCACCAGGTCCATGAGGGTAATAACGTCCCTGCAGTTTGAGATAACCGCATCGGGCCTTAGCCTGGACCTGGCCCATTTCTTCGACTCTGCGCGGACCCATTTCAGCTTACGCGAAAGACGACGGGCCGCACCGTCAATCTGATTCGATGGCCTGGCCCAAACATCTTCCACCAAGGCTCGATAGTCCGGGGAGGCGGCCCAGAATTTTTCGAACCGAAAAACCTGGGAGGCGGGAGCGCGGGAAGTGGCCTCCACCAATAGCGGCACGTGATCGGAGGTGTTGCGGACGAGTGACCGCATCGTCGAGTTGAACAACGCCTCGCTCCACTGAGGATTGATGAATGCACGATCGAGGCGCACGAGAGTGGGAACCTCCCTGTTGTTTGTCCAAGTGAACTGGCGATCGAGGAGCGGCAGTTCTTGGAGCACCAGCTCGTCGATGACATCGTTGAACGCCTCAGCGGTCGCGGCGTCGAAGTGGTGGTTGTTCTTCTCCGATGCAGAGCGGGTCATGTTGAAGTCATCCATGAGGAGCCAAGGAAGGGAGCATAGAGATGCGAGAGAGCGCAACTCATCGAGGAATTCTCCACGCAGGGTGGAGTCGCAGGGGGCATACACATTCGACACTGCAAACCGTGATCCATCCGAGGTGAATTCGAGGAACATGGTGAGGGTGAAGCGTAGCTCCATGTCGCGGACGTGGCTGACCAGGTCGTCGCGCCATGCAGTGAACAGGCCACCAGAGGCTCCAACGGAGGCCTTGGACGCAAAGTTCCTGAATCCCGGCGGCAAGAATGAAGATGCTTTGGACGGCGAAGCGTCAGTAAGCTTCGTCTCTTGCAGACAAATGATGGACATGGGCTGAGCGGAGAGGTTGCGTTTGACGTCGGTGCATTTGCTTGAGTCGTTCAGGCCATGAGTGTTCCAGGAACCAACGGACAACTTTTTACACACACCACTGCTATTCATAGGAAACAGGGAGGGCAATAGGCTGCCATAGCTCTAGATTAGACAAAGGCACAACACACACAACCCAGACAGCTGCAGATTCTACCACAGGACACATCAAAACACAGCATACACTCAGGCTAGATAGGGGACAACTGAAAGAACATCTCTCACAATGTGTTTTGTGTGTTTGATGTCAATGCATGTGATACACTAATGTTTGATGAAGTGGTGCAGGAATTATATAGATACATGTATATGAGTGACGTGTGTGGAAAAACGAGTCAAAAGAAAGCTAAAAGCATCACCGGATAACTGGGCCGGATATTTGCAAAATATCCGGCCCCTTCTAGCTAAGGACTCGAGGCAATGTGGCTCAGTACAAGGGCCGGATTATTGGCCGGACATTTGCCCGGATTTGCCCCAAGACCGGATAATCCGGGCCGGATATTTCCAAAATATTCGGCCCTCCAAAAATCATCTAAGGACCAGAGGCAACGCGGCTCAGTTACCAGGGCCGGACATTTGGCCGGACTTTGGCCGGATTTTCCCGGGGCTGGATTTTTGGTGGGGGCGGATTATCCGGCCCCGACTTAGGCCGGATTATCCGGCCCCCGAAAGTCTCCAACGGCTGGATTTGGGGGGGGGTATTTATACCCCCCTTCTTCTACCTTGCTCCTTGCTCAATCATTGACAAAAATCTGCAAGCCTCACCACCATTAGAGCCACTCCAAGAACACAAGATTTGCAAGATCTCCTCCCTCACCCAACAAAAGCTCTTGATCTTTGGAGATTCGAAGGAGAAGACACCGATCTACATCCTCACCGAAGCGATTTTCATTTCCCCCTCTTATGCTTGAGGGACCCTTTGCTAGTGTTCCTATTTGGATCCCTAGTTGTTTATTGTTGATGTATTGTTGTTGATTGTTGTGTTGTTACAGATTTGGGAGCCTCCATTTGGTTGTGGATGTGTGCCCCAAGAACTTTGTAAAGGCCCCCCGCCGAGGAAATCCCTTAGTGGAAGTGGGCTAGGCCTTCGTGGCGTTGCTCATAGGAGACCTGAGAAGCCTTGGATGTTGGTCTGGCTTTCGTAGCGACCACACTCCTCCAAACATAGACGTACCTTCTTGCAAAGGAAGGAACTACGGGAATCAACTCCGTGTCTCCGTGTGCTCCACTCGGTTACCTCTATCCTTTATCTCCTATATATAAGCGTAGCCATATCTTGCTTAGTTGTTGACCTTGTCATATAGGTAAATTCACATAGTTGCATATCTAGAGAATTTACCTTTGTGTCAAGCCTAAATTGAAAAAGAACTAAAAATTGGTTAGCAGCTATTCACCCCCCTCTAGGTGCGGCATACGATCCTTTCAATTGGTATCAGAGCCTCGGCTATTTCGGGCTTAACCGCCTAAGAGTATGCCGAATGACGAGGTACCGAAGGGGCCGCAAAGATGGTCACCATGGATGAATTCAAGGAAATGGAAACATCCTTGAGGTCCGCCATGGCTGATCAAGTGAAAACCATGAGAAAAATGATTTCCGAGCTTTTGTCTCCGGTTCTCCCCATTCCTCCCGTTGCTCCCGTCATAGAGGGAAGGGACAAGGATTTGCTAGAAGAGGGAGATGCGTCGTCATTACCCTCCTCTACCAAACCCTTGAATGGTGATAACTTAACCACTATTAAATCCCGCGGTACTTCTACTAGTGGAGGTATTGGATACAATAATGTGCCTCCGCCTTTCCTATCTCCCGATATCCCGGTCCCTCATCCTCATATAAACATTCGGGGTGAACCACCTAAGTTTAATGTTAAAGACTTAGATACATGGCAATTTGAGTTTCGTTCTCATGTTTGTAGTGCCTCCAATGAACTTTGGAGAATCATCGTGGAGGGCTTCAAGCCCTACAACCCCGACAAGTTGACTAGAAGAGAAGCGGTTGATAGTCAACTCAATGTCACGGCCTTGCACATGATCCAAAATAGTGTGGGGACAAAGGAATTGTCTCGTGTTCGGAACTTCACCACCGCCAAGGAAGCTTGGGATGGTTTGGCCGCTAGTTTCATTGGAAGTGAAAGCACGAGAAGGAACAAGTACAATGCTCTTCGGAATAAAGCCGAAGGATTCATGAGGCTACCGGATGAAGATCATGAAGACATGTATGGAAGACTCATCACCGTTGCCGATGCTGTCCGGAATGTGGGTGCCACCCAAATCAATGACTCTTGGATCAAGGATAAGTACATTGATTGCATGATGCCGTTTGAACCCATTGATGTCAAGACTCTTGTTGGGAGAGAATGCTATTCCTCTCTCACCTCTCAACAAGCCGTGCACGAGATGCAAGCCCTCAAGGTGCTCGAGCAAAACTCCCATGATTCTCGCAATCGTGCCATTGGTATGTCAAAAGGGAACAATCTTGCCTTGACGGTCAATTCCGTGGAAGAAGTGATCCCTCAAGAACAATATAGGGCATCTTGGAGTATGACCTATCCGGAAGACTTGGAATTCCACTACAATGATCACATGGCCTTCCATGCAAAATCTTTTTGGGTTGATCCCTCCAAGGCCAAGGAAGACAACATCAAGAGAAACAACAAAAGTGGGTTCACTACCTTGGGTCCAAGAACAAGATCATGCTACAATTGTGATGACAAGCGCCATTTCATCGCCGAATGCCCCTATGAGAATAGGGAGACTCATGGTGGAAGGCTCATTCCCAAGGACAAGAGCAAAGACTCAAATGGCAAATATTCAAAGGCCCCCAACAACAAGAAGTTCTACAACAAGAGCAAGAAGGGCAAGAGGCCTCCAAGGATTGTGCTAGTGACTAGGGAAGAATATTCTTCCGATGAAGTTAAAAGTTCTAGTGATGATGAAGAAGAAGAAAGCTCAAAGGAGGTGGCCGCCATTGTCACTACCAACATTCCCTCTTCATCTCTCTTTGAATCCCCCAATGAAAGTCCTCATATCAATAATGCACATTGCTTCATGGCAAGGTCCACCTTGGACACATCTATTATGCTATCAACTCATGAAGAGTATTCCTCCGGAGATGAGGATGTTGTTGATGAAGAAGATGATGCCTCAAATGGATTGGTTGCTCTTGCCTCCCTCTCCACCAACTCTTCATCACCAAGTGAATCCACCAATGAAATCATTCATGTGGAGGAAGAAAGTTGCCTCATGGCTAAATCCTCCGAGGTATCATCCCCTAACCCCTCTATGCCTAACATATCAAATGATCTAGGGGTGGACCATGCTAGTTTAAAAGTGAAACAAGAAATGCTTGAGTTTGATGAGTTCATTCTTAACTTACAATGTAACACCAAAAAGCATGTTTCTAGTCTCATGGTTCGAATAGCTAAACTAAATGATACTCTTGAGAAAAAAATGTCAAATAGAGAGAGAAGACTCTCTTGAAATTCATGCTCTTAAAAATGCTCTTGAGGAATGTCAAGAAACTATAGCTTCTCTTGAAGGGCCTCAAGATAAAATTAACAAGCTCACTAAAGCTAGAGATCTTGCTAGGGCTAATACTAAAGTGCTTAAAAAGGAAAAGGCCCAATTTGGTGTTGATCATGAGAAACTTGTGAAGGATCTAGATGAACTAGACAAAGCTCACAAAGCTTTGAAGAGTGAATACACTCTCCTATCCAAGTCAAATGAGCAACTTAAAATTAGGCTTGCTTCATATGATGTGCCTAGCTCCTCTACTCCTTCTTGTGATCATGCAAATGTTATCGAGGAAAATGCTAGGTTAAAGGATGAACTTGCTAAGGCCTCCTCTTCCCAAAGTAAACTTTCTTTGGATGATCTTTTGAGTAAGCAAAGGTCAAACAATGGGAAGGAGGGTCTTGGTTATAATACCAAGGCTAAAAATGCTAACAAGAAAAAGGCCAAGCCCGCACAAGAAAAGAAAATATTTATCAATAATGGTGAAGCCTCTAAGGGCAAAACTATTAATGATGATGGTGCGGGATTTGCTAACCCTCACTATGTTCTATTTAAATATTATTATGGTGATGTCTATGCAAAATATGTTGGCCCATATGATATGTTGCTTGGTCTATTTGGGTCCCAAAGACCCTTGTTGCTAACAAAAGAGGACCCATTGAAAATGGGTACCTAAATCCAAGAATTGATCTCATGTAGGACTATGCCGCCGGAGGTTCAAAATGGGTACTTGATAGTGGATGTACAAATCATATGACCGGCGACAAGAATCTCGTCAAAGGAGTTGAGGCCCAACATAAACAATATCACCGTCTCCTTTGGCGATAATTCTACATCCAAGGTATTGGGTTTTGGCAAGGTTGTGGTTGCACACAACGTTACTCTTGTGGATGTCATGCTTGTCAAAACCCTTGGTTACAATTTACTTTTCGTTTCCGCCCTTGGCAAGATGGGTTTCGCCGTATTTATTGATAATTATATTGTGGTCCTCTTGTGGAGCAAGACTCTAAAAGTCGCTTTCGTTGGGTATCGCGAACATAACTTGTATGTGGTGGACTTTTCGGGGACCACCACTTCAAGTGCGATGTGCCTATTCGGAAAGGCGGATGTGGGTTGGTTGTGGCATCGCTTAGCCCATGTCAACATGAGAACTTTGCAAAGTCTTCACAAGGGGAACCATATTGTGGGACTAATGGAAAATGTCTCTTTTGCCAAAGATCGTGTTTGTAGGGCTTGTGTTGAAGGCAAAATGCATGACTCTCCGCATCCAAGCAAGACTATCATCTCTTCCAAGAGGATCTTGGAGCTCCTTCATGTGGATCTCTTTGGTCCTACCACTCATGCAAGCTTTGGTGGGAAAAAATATTGCTTGGTAATTGTTGATGACTATTCAAGATACACTTGGGTCTTCTTTCTCAAATCGAAAGATGAGACTCAACAAATCTTCATTGACTTTGCCACCGAGGTTCAACGCCAACACAACCTCCTTATTATGGCAATAAGAAGTGACAATGGCTCCGAGTTCAAGAACTACACACTCAATGATTTTCTTAGTGATGAGGGGATAAGACATCAATATTCCGCTGCATACACCCCTCAAAAAATGGTGTTGCGGAGAGGAAGAACCGGACTCTCTTGGATATGGCAAGGTCTATGATGGCGGAATACAAATCCCGCTATAATTTTTGGGCCGAAGCCATCTCCACCGCTTGTCATTATTCTAACCGGCTCTATCTCCGTAAGGGCTTGAACAAGACTCCATATGAAATACTCACCGGCAACAAGCCTAATATCTCATACTTCAAGGTGTTCGGTGTAAGTGTTTCTATAAAATCAAAGAGTTCGTTTGTCTAAATTTGCTCCTAAAGCTTTGGAGGGTATATTTGTTGGTTACGGTGCCGAATCTCACACTTATAGAGTCTTTGATATATCTTCCAAGATTATCATCGAATCTTGTAGTGTGAAGTTCGAAGAAAATGATGGCTCCCAAGTGGGGCAAGTTGATGTATGTGCAGGTGATGAAATACCTCAAGATGCCATAGTAAGAATGGGTGTGGGATTTTTCCGCCCCATTGAGGGACACGGTGTGGCGTCTCGGGAAGGACTATGCTCTACCACAGTGGAGCCCTCATCTTCTCAACATCAACAAACTCCATCTCTTGAAGCTAATGATGCACCAACCCAAGAACAAGAAGAAAACCCTCCCTCTCATGTACAAGATCAAGGACAAGATCAATCAAGGATTCATGATGGCTCCGATGAGTTTCCATTCGATGTTTGCACTTCACCAAATATTGTCCAAGATCAAGCACATGAGGTTGAGCATTCTCAAGAAACTGAGGAAGCTCAAATTGAAGGTCAAGACGGGGACCCAAATGATCAAGTTGATCAAGTGATACCTCCAAGGCCAAGAAGGACCAAGGAGGAGATCGAGGCCCGTCGTCTAGCAAGGAGAGAAAGGACCCTTGAAATTCGTGGACACACACATGACAAGGTCCTTGGTGATGTTCGAGCAAAGGTTTCCACAAGAAGGCAATTGGCTAACTTTAGCAATCATCATGCTTATATCTCCTTAGTGGAACCCAAGAAAGTGTTTGAAGCCCTTGAAGATTCGGATTGGGTGGAAGCTATGCACGAGAAACTCAACAACTTCAAGCGCAACAAAGTATGGACCTTAGTAGAGAAGCCAAAGGAGTGCCGCAATGTTATAGGCACTAAATGGATATTCAAGAACAAGCAAGATGAATTTGGAAATGTTGTGAGGAACAAGGCAAGATTGGTGGCTCAAGGTTACTCTCAAGTTGAAGGAATTGACTTTGGAGAAACTTATGCTCCCGTGGCTCGCCTTGAGTCCATCCGTATCCTTCTTGCTTATGCATCACATCATAACTTTAAGTTACAACAAATGGATGTGAAAAGTGCATTTCTTAATGGTCCTTTGCATGAAGAGGTTTATGTTAAGCAACCCCCGGGGTTTGAGGATCTCAACTTTCCTAACCATGTCTATAAGCTTGATAAAGCACTTTATGGGCTCAAACAAGCTCCTAGAGCTTGGTATGATCACCTTAAAGAATTGTTGATAGACCGTGGGTTTGATGTTGGGCTAATCGATCCCACTCTTTTACTAAGAGGGTTAATGGGGAGCTTTTCGTTTGCCAATTATATGTTGATGATATTATCTTTGGCTCTACTAACAAAGCTTTTAATGATGAATTTTCAAAGCTTATGACCGATAGGTTTGAGATGTCTATGATGGGAGAGATGAAGTTCTTTCATGGTTTTGAGATCAAGCAAACAAGTGAAGGGACTTTCATCAATCAAGCAAAATATCTCTAAGACATGCTCAAGAGGTTCAAGATGACCGAGATGAAGGGTGTAGCCTCTCCTATGGCTACCAAAAGTCATCTTGCACTAGATCCCAATGGTAAAGAGGTGGATCAAAAGGTATATCGCTCCATGATTGGATCCTTGCTTTACCTTTGTGCATCTAGACCGGACATAGTGTTGAGTGTTGGTGTGTGTGCAAGGTATCAATCTTCTCCTAAGGAGAGTCACATGATGGCTCTCAAAAGAATCTTTCGATATTTAGTTGATACCCCAAGATATGGTATTTGGTATCCTAAAGGCTCAAGTTTTATTCTCAATGGATACACCGATGCGGATTGGGCGGGAGACAAGGATGATAGGAAATCAACCTCCGGGGCTTGCCAATTCCTTGGTAGGTCCTTGGTGTGTTGGTCTTCTAAGAAGCAAAATTGTATATCTCTCTCCACCGCCGAATATGTTGCCGCCGCAAGTGGATGCACTCAATTGTTATGGATGAGGCAAACTTTAAAGGAATACAGTGTCATTTGTGACAAAGTGCCTCTATTATGCGACAATGAAAGTGCTATCAAGATTGCCTATAATCCGGTGCAACATTCAAGAACGAAGCATATTGAGATCCGGAATCATTTTATTAGGGATCATGTTGCCCGTGGTGATATTGAGCTTATCTATGTTCCTACCAAAGACCAACTTGCCGATATATTCACGAAGCCTCTTGATGAAGCAAGGTTTTGCTTTTTGAGGAATGAGCTAAATATCATTGATTCAAGGAGTATAGCTTGACCATCTTGCAAACACACCTTTGTCTCAAAACTTTAGTTGGTTTAGATGTGGGCATGGAGATAGGGGGAGTGTGGTTTAAACTATTGAGCTATCCCTCCCCCATAATGCCAACATTAAAGAAATCATTCTCTTTATATCATATGATGATATGTGAGCTTCAATGATGAGTAGTGGTTTTGGGCCCAAGATATATCTTCGCGGTGCCATGCCATAACACTCATATATGGTGGCCTAGTCCACCACACTCTTCTTTGTGAAGAGTTGGAGTTATTTGGATCTTCATGTCTTTTATTTGACAACTCCTTGTTCTTATGGGAAATCACTCTAGTTTGGCCTTATTCGCTCGTATCTTGCAAACTTGAGTGATCATGTACCATTGACAATTTGAGGTTTCTAAATCCAAGCCTACACTCATCTATAAGCCATTTCCATCTTGCTCATTTGTCATGTTTTGGTAAAAACTTGGAGTTTGAGGAATTTCGGTCGGATGATCTAGGTTGCCCCATCTTATTGGTCAATATGCATCTTATATGTGTTGTGATACTTCATTACATCACATATGGGGTATGCAAATAACCAACAAAAGATAGGCAGGATTTCCGGTGTTCTGAAATTTTAAAACCGGATAATCCGCCCCTGGCAAACGGAAAATCCGGCCCGGATTATCCGCCCTAAACTAGGGCCGGATTATCCGGCCTGGGCAGGTCTTGAAGGGGGTGAGGACGACGCCGCGGGGGCAAACGGTTCACAACCAGCCCCCACGCGCCTCTCTCTCCTCCTCTCTCCTCAAGGTCGCCGGAGCTCCTCCTCCTCGCCGGAGTCGCCCCGTCCACTCCCTCCCGTCGTTTTTGGGTGGATCGGGTGCTCCTCCTCCCTAGCTCTCATCTCCTCCAAGCGGCTCCTCCAATGGATGGGGGTATAGTTCACAATCCCTAACCCTAGGTGTTGTGTTTTATACATGCTATTTTCTTGGTGGAGATGTTGTCTAGTTGTTCCAAATCATGTGTAGTATACTCCTCTTGCATGCTATGAGGCCGATCTGGTCATAGACAAGTTTTTGATTGGCGATTTCTACAGATCCGCAGGGCCGGATTATCCGGCCCCCGCGCTGGCCGGATTATCCGCCCCTCGGGGACACCGGATTATCCGGCCTGGAGCTTCATCGCTAGTGCAGTTTGATTCAATCTTTCATGTCTAGACTTGTACCAACTCATAGTATGTTTCTAGAGTACATTACTGTATCTTACATGACTTATGAGCATTATCTTCTCTTTGCTATCCGTCTTTGCTTCTCACAGGTAGTGGTTCTCGGGGTACTCGGAGACGCCCAAGACATAACCGGTCAAGTGATGAGTTTTCTTCGAATGCTCCTCGCAAGTCCACCGCTAGTAGGAGGAAGAACAAGGAAACTAGGGTAAACTACAAGTCAATGGACAGTGTCTCTTATGCAGCTATCCGTCAGAAGAACTGGTATGAAGATGTTGAGAGGGATAATGAGATAGAGGGCAGGCGCTTCTGGTGCTTGGAGCAGGAGTTCATCTACAAGGATATTTATGAGCCCATGAAGAAAGTACGACCCATGCAAGCAATCAATGTGGATCTCCTGGCTGAAAATGATCATTTTGAGGATGCCATCTAGGTGACTGGTAGGATGGGTTTGAAGGAACTGATGAAGATTCAGTGTGACTACAGTCCTGACTTGATTAGGCAATTCTTTGCTACTGTGGCCTTCAAGAATGATGCTGAGCGCACTATGGAATGGATGTCTGGCTCCACCCATTGTGAGGCAACCTTGCGCCGGTTTGCTTCTTTTCTTGGACTTCCAGCTGAAGGTGGTCTCCGCCTCCATGGTCCTCAGAAGACAGACAAGAATGTGCTCTATGATCTCTATGACTCATCTGGAGTGATTGGTTCTACCAAGGGGCTTCTACCCATCTACAGTCAGGTGCTCCGTTTCCTTCGAGCCACCATTGCTCCAAGTGGTGGAAACAATGATGCACTCCGTGGAGCTCTTGTGGATCTTATGCACCTCAGCTTTAAGTGTGCTCGTGATGACAATGAGGACCAAGACTTCTCTCTTGATGTCATGGACTTCATCTTCAATGAGATTCATGATGTCGTGGTCTCCTGGACCACCATGCCATATGCACCATATATCCAGCTCCTCATCAACAACTCTGTGGCTATGGATGAAGACTTGAGTCGGTTCCCAAAGGAGAAGCACTCTGTCAAGAAGGCTTACAAGAAGAAGCCGGTTCCTCATGCTGCCCCTGCTCATGACTCCTTTATGAGAGATGCCCGCTCTAGTGGCTTTGCCCCTGCTCGCCATGTTGATCTTCCTGCCATGAAGAAGCAAGTAAAGAAGCTTAGTTGGTTTCAGCGTCACATTTTGTGCATGAATATTGAGATTCATAAGGAGAACTATGCGGCCAGCCGATAGCGTTCTGAGATTCAGCATACTCAGGCGGTTATTCTTCACAAGCTCAGTGGTGAGCAAGGTCCTCCGCCTCAGCCTCCAGTTCACCCAGGTTACAGTGTGGCACTCGTCACAGGTTGGTGGTACTGAGCATTCAGAGGGCCAACTACACTCGCAGCTCTCCTCCTGCCCCTGACACTGAAGATGAAGATGAAGAGGAAGAGCAACAGGCGTACCAGACCGATGATGAAGAAGACTCCGAGTGATCTCCTTGGGGGCGAGTAGCATCGCGCTTTTCCCTTTTTGGCGTCTCAATGCCAAAGGGGGAGACGTGTTCTATTAGGTTCTATTTCGGGATTTGCATGGTGGTTAAGGGCACAAGCATATGCGTTTATCATTCTTTTATTGCTTGTGTTCTTCTTTATGTCGTCTATTTGAACTATTTGGCTTTGTGGTTTATCCGTTCAAAACTATGTGCTATGTGGTTGTGAGACATCGTATTAAGGATTTCGGATTTCTATATGTTGAGACCAAGGTTTATTATATGGTGTGTGATATTATATATCCGGTATTATATATCTCCATATGGGTATGGTCTCTATTACCTTGTCTCAACTCCATATATGTCTATGTCTCTTGTTTCAAGCTCATGTTGGATATCTCTTGTGTTGAGGCACCTCACACCTATATGATTGTGTATTTGTATTCAAATGCAAATTACTTGTATGCACACATGTAGGGGGAGTGCCGCTATGTTTTGCCAACATGTTTTCTTTCTATTGTGCTTTCCTTGCAAATTCGTGTATTGTCATCAAACACCAAAAAGGGGGAGATTGAAAGAACATCTCTCACAATGTGTTTTGTGTGTTTGATGTCAATGCATGTGATACACTAATGTTTGATGAAGTGGTGCAGGAATTATATAGATACATGTATATGAGTGACGTGTGTGGAAAAACGAGTCAAAAGAAGAGAAAAGTTTCACCAGGCCGGATAATCCGGGTCGGATATTTGCAAAATATCCGCCCCCAATTCTGGCTAAGGACTCGAGGCAATGTGGCTCAGTACAAGGGTCGGATTATTGGCCGGACATTTGCCCGGATTTGCCCCAAGACCGGATAATCCGGGCCGGATATTTCCAAAATATCTGCCCCCCCCCCCAAAAATCGTCTAAGGACCAGAGGCAACGCGGCTCAGTACTTACCTGGACATATGCCGGACATTTGGCCGGACTTTTGGCCGGATTTTCCCCAGGGCCGGATTTTTGGTGGGGGGCGGATTATCCGGCCCGAACTTAGGCCGGATTATCCGGCCCCCGAAAGTCTCCAACGGCTGGATTTGGGGGGGTATTTATACCCCTTCTTCTACCTTGCTCCTTGCTCAATTATTGACCAAAAATCTGCCAAGCCTCACCACCATTAGAGCCACTCCAAGAACACAAGATTTGCAAGATCTCCTCCCTCACCCAACAAAAGCTCTTGATCTTTGGAGATTCGAAGGAGAAGACACTGATCTACATCCTCACCGAAGCGATTTTCATTCCCCTCTTATGCTTGAGGGACCCTTTGCGTGTTCCTATTTGGATCCCTAGTTGTTTGTTGTTGATGTATTGTTGTTGGTTGTGTTGTTGATTTGGGAGCCTCCAATTTGGTTGTGGATGTGTGCCCAAGAACTTTGTAAAGGCCCGGTTTCCGCCTCGAGGAAATCCCTTAGTGGAAGTGGGCTAGGCCTTCGTGGCGTTGCTCATAGGAGACCCGAGTGAAGTCTTGATGTTGGTCCGCTTTCATAGCGACCACACTCCAAACGTACGTACCTTCTGCAAAGGAAGGGAACTACGGGAATCAACTCCGTGTCTGTGCTCCACTCGGTTACCTCTATCTTTATCTCCCTCTATATTATAGCCATATCTTGCTTAGTTGTTGACCTTGTCATATAGGTAAATTCACATAGTTGCATATCTAGAGAATTTACCTTTGTGTCAAGCCTAAATTGAAAAAGAACTAAAAATTGGTTAGCACCTATTCACCCCCCCTCTAGGTGCGGCATACGATCCTTTCAACAACGATCCCTGGCGGTACACGCAACGGAAAGCTGCAGCATGCAGCAAGCAGCGGTAGCAACACCACGACAAAAAGGGGCGGGGATCGCCAGAGCGCAGCATGTAGGCTGCTCACTCATGGCCACCGTCGGGCACTGCGCGTCGTCGCTGTGTCGAGCTGACGGACTGCATCGTCCGGGAGCTGGCAAGCAGCAGACATCGACTTGATCTCCAGGCAGGTGAAGGGCGGCGAAACCACCGGGGGCACACCGCGATTGCCCATCTTGGCCGCTTTGAGCTCTACCGCCAAGTCCAGAACTGTCTTGCAGAGGGCAGGCGCCTTGCCCCTGATAAATGGTGAGATTAAGGGAATGAAAACATTGATCACGGAAGATTCACCATTTTCTTATTATATCCACTGCTTTGCACATCAACTCTAATTGGTTCTTATTGTTGTGGCAAAGAAAAATTAAGCATGTGTGTGGTTTTTTGATCATGCTTCTTACTTGTTCAATATTATTGGAGTTTCTTGCAAGCATCATGACATGCTACGAGATGTTAGGGCACAAAAGGTTTTAGAAGAAATTGAGATGGGTGAAATAGAAAGTGGACTAAATCAAGAAATGGGTTTATCAAGGCCCGGTGATACTCGATGGGCCGGGTTCTCATTTAAAAACCATTGTACACATTGTTCATATGTACTCCACAATCCTTGAGGCGCTTGTAAGGATTGGAAAAGATCCTTCATAAAAGAGCGAGTGGACAAGAATATGATGAGTTGACAAGAATCTGATTGGAAAAAATCCTTCACAAAAGACTAATAGTTTTCAATCATCACTTGATGCTTGTTGTTCTTGGCTACATAAATGAATTGTCTATATCTTTGGAAAAGAGGGATCAAGATATTGTCAATGCAATGGGCCTTTTTGTGGATTGGTAAAGGATAAAATGAAATAAATGAGGTCTAGTGGATGGGAAGGATTTCTTACAAAGGTGATGTCGTTTTGCAAGAAACATGGTATTCAATTTCTTTCACCGGAAGAAAATTATGTGGCTAATGGAATATCAAATAGGTATTATCTAATACAAACAAATGATGATCGTTGTAGAAAAAAAATGTATCTTAGTGTTGTTGATCAAAGTATTCAAGAGCTCGACAATCGGTCTGATGAGGTCAACATGGACTTGCTAATTTGAATGGAGACTTTGAATCCCTTGAATTCATTTACTTATTATGATGCATAAAATATAATGACACTTGCCCACTTCTGCCCCAATGACATATCAAGTGCGGATTTGATAAGACTTGATCTCCAACTTGAATGTTTATTGATGATATGAGAAAAGATGATAGGTTCAAATGTTCTAGTCATCTTGGTAAGTTCTCTATTTTGATTGTTGAAACAAAAAAAATCATGTTGTTTATGATTTGGTTTACATGCTTCTCAAATTGATATTGAGCTCTTGAACCATTTCTTAGTGTCATTTATCTATACATAGGTATGCTTGAAAGGAAGTGAATATGACATAGTACAAACTTTCATGGGAATGCGAGAGCGTAGAATGAAGACGTTCTAGTGATGTAATTTTCTATTTATGCTATCCATTATGTCAGATTTTTTTTCATGTTTTGAAACTATTTATATTGCAATATTGCACATTTGATATAAATGTAATGAACTTCAATGTTGAAAATCCATTATATATTCATTTAGCAAACTTTTATCACAATTGGGGGAGCGCAAAAAAATTAAGGTGTGCGCACCCTTCGATTTAATCATGCGCCTGCCACTGCCTCAAAAAGCCGATAATCATTGATATGTATGCCAACATTGGTGAGTTATCCATGAAAGAAATGAATGGTCCAAGTTTAGAGACAGGATATTTTGTATGCATGAGAGTTTGACTTGATGTTAGGAAGGAGCTTTACGCGGTTTGTCTCAATCAACTCGGAAGGTGAAAAGATGATAATCATGACGGTATAATATGAAAAAGCTCCTAGGTTCTGTGTGTTGTTTATGTTTTATAGGCCGTTAATAGGAGGAATGCAATATGGAAATCCACGAACAGGGGATCTGAAGTTAGGTAAATGGGTGCTCCTGGACACGGCTTGGAAAAGGTCTCATGCATTTCCCTAGTGATACATGTGGAATTTATCCATGAATTTTGGTGTTTATTATATGATATTTTTTGGTATTTGCATGATATATGAGGTTAGGGGATTTTCCAGAAAGTTCCTATTATTTTGATATTTAACTTTGGGAGACAGAAAAACCTTCTTTTAGTGCTTTTGACATTCGAAGAGATACGAGACTTAAAAAAGGAAAAGGTCAATGAACATATTTCTAATTTTTTTATAAGAATCCAACGAGCCAAAGTAGGGCATTAAAATACCAAAAGGGCGCCTACGAGGGCCCATGGCACACACGCACGCACGCACACACGCACGCACACACACACTCACACACACACACACACACACACACACACACACACACACACACACACGAAGATCAAAAATAGAGAGGCCAGAGTCCATCGTCGGAGAAAGGTTGGAGGGGAGCCGCTCCGGAATCGCCTTTGGCCACGGCTCCCCCCTTCACCAACACCTCCACGCTGCTCTCTATCATGAGAGGAGAGTAGTCCACCATATCGACTTGGGGATTATGGTAGTAACTTGATCAATATCTATATGTGCTTTAATGTATTAGATGTATATGAGTTGTCCAACCATTGCGGCCTCCACTTCGATCAATCGCACCAAAAAGTGCTCCTCTCCCAACCTCTCTCGCGTCCTCCTCGATCCGCTTCCTCGGCCCCTCAGCATCCCTCGACCCCTCTCGTGTCCTCCTCCATCTGATGCTGTTGGCACCGTCGCTGGGCCAAGTCCGGCAGCACGCCAGTGGCGGACCTCGTTGGGCGTCCCAAGATCTCAGGCGGTGGTGACCCCCTCTCCAATATGTGGAGATGGTGGTAGGTAGCGGCGGTAGGTGTGCTTCGGTGGTGGATCCCCGAGTGGCAGGGCTAACATGAGGTGGGGGTTGAGGTACGCTTGATCTGGGGCCTTGGGTCCTATGATCGGCGGCCTTCGAACCAAACTCTGCTGCCTTTTCTTGCCATCGGCCGATGAAGTCACACAGAGGCCCTCCATGTCCTGCTTCGCATCGCGATGATGGTCGGTTGCATGGGGCTTGGCCCGAATAAAGGCAGCAGTCCTAGGTTTCCTCTCGTGCCATGACGAAGATCTACTTGATGTATGCACTTCTTGATCTAGCAGGAGTGTTGAGTTTGGGAAGGCTCCGCCGGTGAATTACCTAGTGTGCCTTATGCTTGGAGATTACTGGATCGGATGAGATTCGATCGTGCGCACTCATATTTTTCCCGACCACTGTTTCAGGAGGGAGCACGAAGCTCTACTATATGTTGCCATCAAGCGACATGTTTTGGACCATGGTGAAGTCAGAGGCGAATAATTTCATTGAAGCCGGGATTTTTGGATTAGTAATAGTGGTTCGAGTCTTTCCGGCATTGAGGAATTTACTTCGTGTTTCGGGTTTCGTAGCAGCAATATGCATGTGGGGGCGACAATACAACTAAATTTCGATGTCTTACCATTCATAATGAAAATTCAAGGCCTGGATTTAATTCGCTCTTCCTAGCAATAGCCTTTGTTGAAGGCAGTGTTTTGAGAGCGGAGACTATCTTTATGGTGAAAATTTAAGATCTTCGATCGAGCAATAACAATGCTTGTGCATGGTTTCCTTCTTGGAGGCTTCCTTTTTGGAGAACTTGAATTTCATGTCTTGTCTTGATGTTTGTGCTGTTGCTGCAAGAACCGGAACACTATAGCGAAAACTTGTCTTTTATAGTACAAATGCCCGTGCGTTGTCATGGGTCCTTAAATTTTATTTTTCAATGCACATGTATAATTTACAACTCATTATGAACATTCAAAACAAATCAGGGATATCATAATGTACTATATCATGATCATGATAGTACTGAGTGCAATAACAAAACAAAATTTGTGTGCATCTGTGTGGTTTCAAGTTAAAGGCTTTTTAGTTACTCTTTTGTGGTTAGCACCTGTGTTCTAGATCATCATAATTATCAACTCAACAAAAGTTCGCGAATCTTCAATAATGGCTAGGGTAGAAAAACTCCATCAACAAGCCACTGGTGCAATGCACGTAATAAAATTGACTAATCAAGATTCATAGCAATTAAATGTGAGACACTCCTGTTGTCATGTTGTTGCATGTATTCAGTCAGTGGAGACGAAATCCTACAATGGCCTTGATATGGTTATTGTCTGATATTCACTTGTAATATCAAGGAATTTTGTTTTGCACTGGCAAACATAAAAAGGATGGAAGTGTATCTTTTTTCCACGAAGGCCAATAACATTCTCATTCGAACACACTTACATGTACAAATATAAAGAAATGTGGACTAATCTTGTACGTGCAAATGCATGTTCAATTAATCCAAAATAATAGTTGCACTTGTTAAACAAAAATATTCAGTTTTCAAGCTTATAATATTGTGTACAAATAATTTTTCAAGTTCACCAAATCGTAGTGTTTTCAAGCTCTCAACTTCCATTATGCGCTGCAAGAGTGGTCTTGTTCAACCAAATACACATATAGACAACTGCCCTCAAGCAAGAATAGATATGTAGTAGAAAAAATGGCTAAAAGAAGATATAAAGTGAAAAACATGATTGGATTCTTTGAAGTGCTATGCATCGTCCCTCTTTCTGCTCATTCCTGGGGATGCAAAACTGAAACGAAACAAAGCAGCTTATTCTGGTGTGGACTTGTTATTATATCTGGACTAAAACAATTTAAAACTGATGAAAAGAAGAATGACGTCTCAGTTTTATTCCAAATTACAGCAGGGAAGTCTGTGCCTCCCTAAAAAAATAAGACCATGTAATTTTCTCTTTCACCCAAAATATAATTTCAAAGATATGATACAAGAATTAAAATGTAGCTACGCTTTTTATCACAGCAGAGATACTTTGCACTTTTGGTAGCCACATAAATTTCAGGCAAGCCAAGAACATCTGTAAAACTCTAGCGATCTTTCTTCGTCAACTGGAAACTTTTCATGGTTCCTTTGACTACTAATTCCAATAGTTGTTCAAAATTCAGAGTTACACAATTGTGCCTCATGAGAGAAATAACATGTTTAGAGTTAATAGCGAAACACTAAATCTTTTGAAAATAGCATATTTATTTTTATACGGCTAATAATCACTGATACATATCTTTTGAGAAAATGTTACGACATTCTCTTTCTCATGAAACTCTCCATTGCCATTACTTACTGCTATACTTTGTATCAATTTCCACCTGAAGTACCGCCAAAATCAGATCCTACCCAAGCAACAATATATTGGCCAGTAATCATTTAACATGGTGTACACCTTTGCTGCAACCCTGTCATTCAAGGGACGTCGGTCGCCCCGCTATCAATATCCCCTACTATTGACAACCAAATCAAAATAACAAACAATATTATCTTGATCTCATCAAAATAACATTTAAGACACTTCTGCTGCAGCCACAGACGAGCTTCAAAGCTTCCAATGCACAAACAGCAGAAATAATTGCATGTCTGGGATGATATTACTGTAAACACGCATGCCCTGTTAAATTACACATCACACATGATAAATAGGTGGCATGCTAAGACGGAGGGACACTATTTGATTCCATTTAAAAATTAAAATCAAGCAGTTAAAAGGCCAAAGATGGCCACCGTATATCATCATTTTTTAAAATAATAGATCCATAGAGCAGCAAGCACAAATCCAGAAATCAACCCCTGAGAAGGCCAATATGCCATACGCATAATTAGAACCATGACAAAACCCGCAGTAGCAGAAATAACCATCATACATTGTATGTTTAGATAAACATACTCAAGGGTGTTGATCTCTAGCATTTCTTAACCTACAGTAGTCGCATTGATATCCATGAGACAAAGAGGTGGAGGAATAATTAAATAACTTTAGTGGGAAGTTCAGGGAACTAATTAGCAAGATGCTACAGCTGCTACACATAACTAAACCATACTGTAAAATCATTGATATATCAGGAAATCTTCATCTTACATTAACTAAACCATGTTGTAAAACTAAAGGCCGCGTCAATATTTTTAACTATGAAAATATCAGAAACATGTTCGATTAAGATATTTTTTCCTACCAGAAAACAAAAACTGCAAAAACTGGATAGCATAGCCCAAAAATTGCTGATAACTGCAAAAACTGTCCTCTTTTATGGATTAGTAAGATTTTCTTTTCTGTGCCAATTTGAACCTCAGCATCTTCCTCCATATCAACTATTACTTGCTTTAAGGCAATAACTTGCCCACGTTTATGTACCTTATATGGATATACTGTTTAAGAAGGATTTCAATTTAAGAAGTTTGACAGTATGCTCTCACAATCAACATTCTCCTGCATGGATCTAAAGAATCTGCATATATTCTCTGAATGCTTGCATATCAATCTTAATAATCTTCTCCGAGGCTCTGATGGCAAGATAACTTTTGCAGTTACCAGCAACAGTGGCTAGCATAGCCAAATGCCCTCCTTTCCCTAGCAAGCCTAGGATTGTCCTGGCTTGAGTTCCAAATGCACCCAAGTTTGGCTGTGCCCATTCTTACTGTTATTAGGGTATTGCATTTTTGCAGAGATTAGATGTAATTGATATCTTCGCGATATCAATATATTTTCTTTGTGAAAAAAAAAAGTTGTTCAACATGATTATGTATATCTTTTGTAAACCCTATGGTACATATTTGAGTTATGAGACAAAATTTGTCACGCATCCCTCTCTTGTGTTTTGTCGACTCTTCCGCCGTCCGTGGAGTAGACTTGTGCCACTTTTCCTCCCACTTTGGCGAGCTCCGGAACCTCTCTGCATGGTGGCCTCGACATCCACGTCGTGACCCGCTCTCACTGCAGGTCTGCAGTACAATTTCTACCCGCTCACAGCTGGGGAGCGCCCACCGACGTGGCCACCGCCGCGGCCACCGGCCACCTCCTCACGGACGGGCTCGCTCCTCCCCTCGTCCTATAAAATCGCCACTCATCTCTCCCAGCAACACATCAACCATCGATCAGCAGCATACCACAACGAAGTGGGATCTACTCGACTCTTTCCACCTGCTTCTTTAGTTCCCCCAGTTAGCTTTTCTTCTTCCCGTGCAATCTTCACCGGTAGGTCCGGTACAAGTAATGACTACCATGGTGGCCTTGAGCTTCTTCGCCGGTGCAGCTGTCGTTGGCCGCTCCGCTGTCCGGTCTCCGGTGGCGCCGCGCCGGCGCGCCCTCGTCGTCAGGGCCCAGGCTGAGGTAAGCCTTTTCGTTACCAGACTCTGCCATCAGAACTTGTTTGCGTGCTCCTGTGCTGACTCACGGTGCCCTGCAGCCGGACATGGATCCGACCAAGGAGACGACCGCGGAGACCTCCACCCCGAGCTCAACCCCGACCCCGACCCCAATCCCAGCGGCACCCAAGCCCAAGGCCAAGGCTAACGGCTAACCCCTCGGTCTGGGACGCGCTCGCCTTCAGCGGCCCGGCGCCGGAGCGCATCAACGGCCGGCTCGCCATGGTGGGCTTCATGGCGGCGCTCTCCGTGGAGGCGGCGCGCGGCGGCGGCCTCCTCGACCAGGCCGGCAGCGGCGCCGGGCTGGGCTGGTTCCTCACAACTGCGGCGGTGTTCTCCGTGGCGTCACTGGTGCCGCTCCTCCAGGGCCAGAGCGTCGAGAGCAAGTCCAGCGGCGTCTGGAGCGCCGACGCCGAGCTCTGGAACGGCCGCTTCGCCATGCTCGGACTCGTCGCCCTCGCCGTCACCGAGTTCATCACGGGCACGCCCTTTGTCAACGTCTAGATTAATTAAGCTAGAGTAGTGTTACGAACCCTGTACGTGCATGTACATATTGATGGTCATGCTGAGGCAAGTTGTAAACTCGTATGCTTAGTTTATTTTTTATGGTACGGCCATGGATGTGTTTGTAAGATTTTTCGGAATCTAGAAATAGTGGCTGAATGAATTTTGTTTCCTAAACTTTCTACATTGAACTGCGGATAAGGTTCTTAGAATAGATGCTGGAAGTTACACACTGAAATAAACCTACACACTGAAGCATGTCTATAATAAATCTAACTAAAGTCACGCCAACTAATTTAAAATCAAAGGGAATAGATATCTTTTTTCAGAGAGAAGGCCAGAATACCTATGCTTAAACGTTTCGAATGATGAGGTGCCCACAACATCCGTGATATGTCCTGAGAGTCTTCTTCATTCTTTTAGGCCAAAAAATATATAAATGAAAACTACAAAACGGAAGAATGAGCTTCTATTCAATTTCCCATGTATTTTTGTTCCAAGAAACACAATACAAAATTACAAATACAGATATTCACATACAAGTATGCACACTCATCTTTATGAACGTATACACCTTACCATTTGTGGGCGTATCCGAGAGATTGAGTTAGCAGATCTATGTCTAAAAGACCATTGCAGGAACGTCTCAAATAAATTAAAAAATGGAAGCATCCATATCAAATCTAGGACATAAACCTAAAACTCAAACAAACATTATATTAGTATTAGTATAAATAAAAATGTCATAGTCTATTAAATATTAAGTAGAAGTGTAGTGAACTAGTGATAGAAGAAAAAGAAGAAAGATTATGTACATATGCTTACTTTCTCGGGGTTTTAGAGTATCTTTGTGTTTTATAAAACAGCCAAACTTTATTTATTGTTGACAATATTAGTAGGAAGCTAGCCTATCAATGATCTACATGAGAATCATTATATTCGTCATGAATACATATTTTTCGAGGAGGTGAATGCATTAATATGGTGAAGATACAAGTTACATTCGTTTTCCATAAAGGGAATATATTAATATCGATAGATAAGAAATACATCCACTCTCTGCAACAACGCAATACCCTAATGGTAGTACGGATGTACACAGCTAAAAAAGAAAAAGAAAACTAAGAAAAAAAATTCCCGCTACTGTACTCCAGTCCTAGCAACAACAGTACAATCACCACCAAGACAACAACTGAAACCTAGGCTCTCCACCAACAAGGAAACTATGCACAAGTGCCGTCATCACCCGATCAAAAGATCTCAGGTTTTCACCCTCGAGATAGTCCCCGCTCTTAAAACAATGCCTTCAACAAAACCATTGTCAGACACAACCACTTAAGGTCAGACCTTGGATTTTTACCCTGAAAGGTAGGACTCTAAACTTCGCCTGTGCTGCTGCCCCCACTTGCATACTGCTGTTAAAAGACCCAAAAAACCAAGCAAACCTCTCAACAAACACCACAACTCGATCCTCCACTGCTAGTCCTCCAAACCGGCCTTCAAGAAATTCTCCATCTCTGATACACCATGGACCAGAATGCCATCTGCTGGCAACACAGAACAGAGCTTCGCTCCCACCGAAACCAAACGGTCAGAATAAAAACATGAGCGCGCACGACCGAATACCTACCAAACCAGCAAACTCCAGGCACGAGCACTATTACATTTGCCAGCGGAGCCTTCCGAAACTCAACATCCAGCCAAATCGAGACGGACATGCATAAGGAAGATCTTCGTCCTGGCGCGCGAGAGATCCGAGGACCACCACCTTTAGCCTGGCCGAACGAGCAACCCCCACGCTACTCGCCGGAAAACTCACATGGTGAGGCACGGTCCATCCACCTCTAACCCGGACGGGGAGCAGCCACCGACCCAAGGACTTCGCAGGGAAGCCACGAAAGCCCAGATCAGCCGCGGTGGCCCAGATTGGACCTGTGAAGGCCCAGATCGAGCCCGCCACAACCTCCTCCACCCAAGACGGCAGGCAGCGGGACGCCGCCGCGCACCGCAGCGCAGATGGCCGGCAGGCGCCGCCGTCTCGTCCAAGGGTGCCACCGCGACCCGCTGCCCTTGCCAAAGCTCCACCGTCACGATCTCCTCCACTCCGCACCAAGCTCTGCCGCACCCCTGCTGCCCCGCCATGCTCCAGCAACCGCCGCCAAGGCAGCGCCGCCGGACCATCTTTCCCCCACCGCCGCCCCTGAGGAGACCCACCCCCGCACGAGAGAGGGCCTGTCGAGCGCGCCTCCGTCGGCCCCCGCCTTCGGCGGCCGAGCGTGGCCGCCACCTCCGGCGCCAGCGGCCGAGGAGATGAAATCGAGGAGTTCCACGGCTAGGGTTTGTGGAGCCCCTAGAGCCGCCTTACAAATCCGACAAGTTACATTCTGCATTATCAAAATATCCAAACTTATATGTATATATAATTTTATAGAGACATGTAGACTATCAACGTCGATGCACCTACTTTTTTCTCGACATATTGAGAACCTGTTCCCGTAAACTGTTTATAGAGCAGTCAACAATGTCGATGTTACAACGGCATTGTGAGCACCAGCTGCTGAGTTGGCGTGCGTGCATGCACCTAATACACAATTCGATCACGTACGGTAGCCCTATCTACGTGTAACCCCGGGTGCTTCTCTTTTGCTGCCGCTAAAAACAAGTGACGAATCAGCGAATCAAGCTAGAAACCAAGTCAGATAAACCAAAACGCAGATCATATGTATGTCTAGCGCGCACTCTCCTCGCGCTTCCATGTGGTGTCTGCCACGTGGGCCCAGACGTACCAGCCGTTCGTCGGACGTATCATGATGCCGCTCCCCCTTGCCGCAGCCCTCTGCAATCTACACGCACGGTGCCCCTGACGTCCACGTTCGCTAACCGTATCAGGGCCAGAGGGCCTGCCTCGCAACACGTCGGGTTCGATCGATTCACGGCTGGGGATCACCGGCCACCTCCATGGTCGCGGGCAAGCTCGCTGCTCACTCCCCAATCTCCAGTTCTCCACTACCCAGCAGCTGCCTATATAAACTGCACCCGCTCATTTGAACTAAAAGCAACACAGCAGTAACATCATCTCGACAACACAGAGAGCTGCTCATCACCTTCCTGCAACTTAACTGTGCCGCCGGATTCCTAGCTAGTTAGCATCCTGCACTTTCGAGCTTGATTTTTAGAGCTGCTGATTAATGGCGACCATGACGATGGCCATGACCTCGTTCGCCGGTGCCGCCGTCGGGCTTCAGGGAGCAGGCGGCCACTTCGCTGCCCGCTCCCCGGCTCTGCCGCTGCGCCAACGCGCCGTCGCCGTCAGGGCCCAGGCCGACGAGCCGAGCGCGCCACCACCCAACAATCCCAAGGCGGGGACCTCGATCTGGGACGCGCTGGCGTTCAGCGGCCCCGCGCCAGAGCGCATCAACGGGCGTCTCGCCATGGTGGGCTTCGTGACGGCGCTGGCCGTCGAGGCGGGGCGTGGCGACGGGCTCCTGTCGCAGTTGGGCAGCGGCACCGGCCAGGCGTGGTTCGCGTACACTGTGGCGGTGCTGTCCGTGGCGTCGCTGGTGCCGCTGGTCCAGGGCGAGAGCGCCGAGGGCAGGGCCGGGGCCATCATGAATGCCAATGCCGAGCTTTGGAATGGCCGTTTTGCCATGCTCGGCCTCGTTGCGCTCGCCGCCACCGAGATCGTCACGGGCGCGCCCTTCATTAACGTGTAAACCTATTTTGTTGTCGACCGGATAACACAACTTGTATCTAGCTAGGACATGTAACAGTCGTTACTACTGATCCTCATATACACTAATCAAAAACAGTTCCTACTATCGGATGTGGCTTTGTTTTTCTTGAGATTGATGTGGCTTTGTTTCTCGGTCGACGCTTTCTATAGTTGTATGATTTTTCTTTGTCTTTTTCAACGGTTTCTCCGTTTATGCTGTAGTCATAATTCATAAGTCTTCTTTCTTGTATCTGTACATATGTTTGACACATTCATTTCTCTACGATACTAGTATTATATTTATATTTTTAAAAGATGGACAAGTCAGGGCCGGTCCATATATTTCGGAGACCCTACGACGAAACAATATCAAAGGCACCTTGTTCACAGTAGCGAAGTTATCGTAGGGCAGGGGGCCATTGCCCCCCCCCCCCCGCCTCCACTCTAGATTTTTTTCAAAAATATTAAAGTTTAAGAAAGATTCGTGTTCTGACCCCTTAATAATCTCCATCACACACAAAAGACTTAAAAATATTAGTATTGGGCAAAAGAAAATATTAGGGTAATGCAATAACAAAGTAAATAATATTTACATTTGAAAGATCCATGGTCTTCGAAATCTCGAAGAAGATGTTTGAAAAAAAATATATATATCTTTAAGATTAATTATAAAAAAATTATATATCTTTAAGATTAATTATAAAAAAATTATGATGGCGTTCTGGATATTTGGGAAAGCTAGAGAGAAATCATATCTTCGGTAAAAAAATATTTAAATATTTTTAGTTAAAAGAAGTAGGAGCAGAGGCAGGGTAAGATGGACCTTGTATATTTTATTGAATTATTCTAAATGGTACATCCTAAAATGTAAATATTTAAATAATTGTTTGGTAAGAGGCACGGTAAACTGTAGCTTAGGGCATCTATTATTTTAAACTCTACAGCCTAAGTATAACACTAGTAGCAAAAGCCTCATAGATGAGATTCTATTTCTGTGACCCACCAGCTACTCGTGCGCCACAGAAAGATTAGGTACGCTATAAAATTGCTTATTTTTGTGGCGCACCCGAAGCTCATGCGCTATAGAAATAAGGTGAGGCCCACACCCGCTAGCCCCAACCATGGTTTCTTGTGGCGCACCACGCACTGTGCTACAGAAATAAGGCATTCTCAGTGGCGCACGGTCCCGATGCGCCACAAAATTAAGGCTTTCTGTGGCGCACGTGGGATGGTGCGCCACGAAACTACACATTGGTGCACATGAGTTCCATGCGCTACAGAACACTTTTTTACTCCCCACGCAACTCCACCCCCACGTGGATCGCCTTTTTGACCTCTGTAAAATATAAAATAAATAGATAGAAATTTTAAAAAATAAAATCCTTCGAGGTACCCATGTATTATGTCATCTAGCACCACTGAAAATTAGCAAACATGAATTTCAACTTTTTTTTGGCAAAATTGCTGCAAAATCATCAAACTGGACTGGCTGCATACGAACTCGGAAAAAAACACACAATATATCAAAAAGTTCCCACGAAAATTCTACATCCAATTTTTAGAATCCTCAAATTCGAAAAGAGTTAAAAGTTACGGCAAAATAATGATTTTTTGCTGCAGAACAGAAAATTCAAAAAAAAAAACTGTGGCGCACCAAGTGCTCATGCGCCACAGAATTAAGCTCCGAAATTTGAATTTTCTGCCGCCCTTCTCCATTTCTCCTCATTTCTCCTTCACTTCTCCTCACTTCTCCTCCACTTCTCATCCTTAGATGCAAACTTCTCCTCCTCCTCTCCTCCTCCTCCACCACCACCACCACCACCACCACCACCACCACCACCACCACCACCACCACCGCCACCACCACCTTCCACCTCCTTCCTTCCTACTCCGGTGATCACCTCCTTCACCTCCTCTCCGACCTCCTCCGGCGACCACCACCTTCTCCTCCTCCTCCCCCTTGATCACCACCTTCTTCCCTCCTCCTCCGGCGACCACCTCCTCCTCCCCACCTCCCGTGACCACCACCTTTCCTCCTCCTACCACCTCCTCCTCCTCCACCTCCTTCGGCTACCACCTTCTCCTCCGGCGACCACCTCCTCCTCCTCCACCTCCTCCGGCGACCACCACCTTCTCCTCCTCTTCCTCCGACCACCTCCTCCTCCACCACCACCTCCTCCTCCTCCTACTCCACCACCACCACGTCCTTCGGCCGGCCTCCTCCTCCACCCACCCAACCACCCACGTCCGGCGACCTTCCAACAAAATTTCAAAAAAAAAAAAAACGGCGGCCCCAGATCTAGATCTAGATATGGCCGACATTTTTTAAAAAAATTCAAAAAAATTATGTAGCGCACCACCCACCGGTGCGCCACAGAATTAAGACTTTATGTGGCGCATGGGCAGGTGCGCCACATAATTCTTATTTTTGTGGCGAGAATTCTGTGTAAGTATAAGTATAAATATATCAAATGTGTAAAAAAAATTGGGCCAGGGCCCTCGCTCCTGAAGGCCCGGGGCGAGCGCCCCTTTGCTCCGCCCTATGGGCCGACCCTGATGGACGTTCATAACTTCGGAACAAACTATATTCATCAGTCTTCTTTCTCGTACCTTAGCAAAATATCACTAACAAGCCTCTTTTTGAATTGCATTTGAATATATGTCCCAATGAAAACGGTGCTACAAAGACCTCCTTTTTGATAAGTCCATTCCCTTTATATACAACACTTAATCCTTACGGAAATCCCATCCTCACTCTCTCCCTGCATCTGAATGATACGTGACGGCGGCTGTTGTGGGTATACTTCATGGGTGTACCATCGACAGTGCCTAGACCCGGCAAGCCCGGGTGGCCCATAGATGATGATGTGGCATGTGGCCCATCGGGCGGCCCAGTTGCTGTTGATCATGAAGGATGATGTCCAGCCCAGGATCAGTAAGCCGGATCCTGTAGGATAACGTTGCATAGAAAACAAAAATTTTCCTACGGCGAACACGCAATCCAAGCCAAGATGCAATCTAGAAGACGGTAGCAAGGGGTATCGAGTCTCACCCTGAAGAGATTCCAAAGCCTACAAGATGAGGCTCTTGTTGCTGCGGTAGACGATCACTTGCCGCTTGCAAAGCGCGTAGAAGATCTTGATCACGACTCTGCCGGCCACACGAACGGCAAAGACCTCCGCACTTGGCCACACGTTCTGGTTGTTGATGAAGACGACGTCCACCTCCCCTTCCGGCAGCGGGTAGTAGCTCTGAATCCGACTGAAGACGACGGCGTGGCGGTGTAGAAGTCCGGCGGAGCTTCGCTGCTATGCGGGATGTGGAGAGCAGCGGCTAGGGTTTGGGGAGAGGGGGCCGGCCACTCAAGGGTGCGGCCACCTTGGTGGTGTTTGAGGTGGCCGGCCCCCTCCCCCTTGGCCCTCATTATATAGGTGGAACCCCAAGAGGTGGTGTCCAAGTCTTCGAAGACCCCGAACCAAAAACTTCCATAGGAGGGGAAACCTAGCCCAACTAGGACTCCCACCCAAGGTGGGATTTCCACCTCCCATGTGGCGGGTGGTGGAGTCCACTTGGGACTCCACCCCCACTAGGCTGGCCGGCCATGGAGTGAGTCCCTCAGGACTCCACCTTCCTTGGTGGTTTCTGACTTTTTCTAGAACCTTCTAGAACCTTCCATAGAATCTTCCGCGACATTTTATTCACATAAAATGACATCCTATATATGAATCTTATTCTCCGACATTCCGGAACTCCTCGTGATGTCCGGGATCACATCCGACTCCAACAAATATTCGAACTACATTCCATAATTCAAGTACTACCATTTCAACATCCAACTTTAAGTGTGTCACCCTAGGTTCGTGAACTATGCGGACATGGTTGAGTACTACTCCGACCAATAACCAATAGCCTGGAGATCCATAATGGCTCCACATATTCAACGATGACTTTAGTGATCGAATGAACCATTCACATACATTACCAATTCCCTTTGTCTCGCGATATTTTACTTGTCCGAGGTTTGATCTTCGTATCACTCTATACCTTGTTCAACCTCGTCTCCGACAAGTACTCTTTCTCGTACCGTGGTATGTGGTCTCTTATGAACTCATTCATATGCTTGCAAGACATTAGACGACATTCCACCGAGAGGGCCCAGAGTATATCTATCCGTCACCGGGATGGACAAACCCATGTTGATCCATATGCCTCAACTCATACTTTTGATACTTAATCCCACTTTTATAGCCACCCATTTACGCAAAGGTGTTTGGTGTAATCAAAGTACCTTTCCCGGTATAAGTGATTTGTATGATCTCATGGTCATAAGGATCTAGGTAACTATGTATCGAAAGCTTATAGCAAATAACTTAATGACGAGATCTTATGCTACGCTTTAATTGGGTGTGTCCATTATATCATTCACACAATGACATAACCTTGTTATTAATAACATCCAATGTTCATGATTATGAAACTAATCATCCATTAATCAACAAGCTAGTTTAAGAGGCATACTAGGGACTTCTTGTTTGTCTACATATCACACATGTACTAATGTTTCTGTTAATACAATTCTAGCTTGATATATAAACATTTATCATAAACATAAAGATATAAATAATAACCACTTTATTATTGCCTCTAGGGCATATCTCCTTCATTTCCACTTGCACTAGAGTCAATAATCTAGATTACATGTAATATACCTAACACCCATGGCATTCTGTGTTGGTCATGCTTTGCCCTAGGGAGAGCTTTAGTCAACGGATCTGCTACATTCAGATCGGTGTGTACTTTGCAAATCTTTATCCATCTTCGATGTACTCGCCAATCGAGTGGTAACGCAGCTTGATATGCTTCAGCCTCTTGTGTGACCTTGGCTCTTGTGCATTGGCGATGGCACCCATGTTATCACGAAATGATTAATGGGTCCAATGCACTAGGAACCACACCGAACTCTACAATGAACCTCTTCATCCACGCTTCGATGAAGCCTCTGAAGCCGCTATGTACTCGATTCTGTTGAAGACTTCGCCACCGTGCACTGCTTCGAGCTGCACCAGCTTACTGTAGCACCATTCAATATAAACACGTACCCAGACTGAGAGTCATCAGGATCAGTGTTCCAACTTGCATCGGTGTAACCACTTACAACGAGCTCTTGGTCACCTCCATAACAAAGAAACATATCCTTAGTTCTTTTCAAGTACTTCAGGATATTCTTGGCTGTCCAGTGTTCCATTCCTGGATCACTTTGATATCTGCTGGTCACCAACTAACAGCATGTGCTATATCCGGTCTAGTACATAGCATGGCATACATGATAGATCCTACTGCCGAGGCATAGGGGATATTACACATCCTTTCTCTTTCTTCTGCGCGTAGCCGGTCCTTGAGTTTTACTCAATACCTTGCCCCGGTAACATAGGTAAGAACCCTTTCTTACTTTCGTCCATTCTAAACTTCTTTAGAATCTTGTCCAGATATGTACTCTGTGATAGCCCTATTAGGCGTCTTGATCTATCTCTATAAATCTTGATGCCTAAAATGTATGATGCTTCACCAAGGTCTTTCATTGAAAAACTATTATTCAAATAACCCTTAACACTGCTTAATAGTTCTATATCATTCCCCATCAATAATATGTCATCTACATATAATATCGTAGCTGCAAAGCTCCCACTCACTTTCTTGTAAATACAGGCCTCTCCATGACACTGTATAAATCCAAGTCTTTGATCACCTTATCAAAACGTCGGTTACTTCTTTTGATGCTGCTTCAGGTCGATAAATTCTGAAGTTTGCATACTTTGTCAGCATTTTTAGGATCGACAAACCTTGGGTTGTACCATATACAACTCTTCCTCAATGTCTCCATTAAGGAACGCCGTTTTGACATCCATCTCGCCAAATCTCATAATCGAAAAATGCAGCTATTGCTAACAAAACTTCAGCTTTAGCTTCGCTACAGGTGAGAAAGTCTCATCGTAGTACACCTTGAATTTGTTGGAAACCCTTTGCTGACAAGTCGAGCTTATAGACGTAATATTACCATCAGCATCTCTTGAAGATCCATTTATTCTCGATAGCCTTTCGGCTATCAGGTAAGTCTACCAAAGTCCATACTTTGTTATCATACATGGATCCCATTTCGGATTTCATGGCTTCTTGCCATTTGTTGGAATCCGGGCTCATCATCGCTTCTTCATACGTCGCAGGTCCTCATCATTGTTATCTACAATCATGACATTTAGACAAGGAGACCAATCAGGAGTGGCACGTTCCCTTGTCGATCTGCGAGGTTCAGTGTCTCATTTCAAGTTTCATGATCATTATCATTAGCTTCCTGTTGGTGTAGGCTAGACAGACAACTTCCGATACTGCGCTACCCTGATCAACGAGTATAGATTCATTAATCTCATCGAGTTCTACTTTCTTCGTTCACTTCTTTAGTGAGAAATTCTTTCTCAAGAAAGGTTCCTTCTTAGCAACAAAGATTTTGCCTTCGGATTCGATAGAAAGTACCCTATAGTTTCCTTTAGGGTATCCTATGAAGACGCATTTCTCCGCTTTTGGGCTTGTCCGGTTGTAACTTCTTTACATAGGCTTCGCAACCCCAAACTTTAACGACAGCTTAGGTTTCTTATTAAACCATAATTCATATGGTGTCGTTTCTACGGATTTTGATGGTGCTCTATTTAAAGTGAATGCGGCTGTCTCTAATGCATAACTCCAAAATGATAACGGCAAATCGGAAGAGACATCATATTACGAACCATATCTAAGAGAGTTCGATTACGACGTTCGGACACACCGTTTCGTGTGTGTTCCCGCCGTGTCAATTGTGAAAGTATTCCGCATTTCTTTAAATGCATGCCAAACTCATAACTCAGATATTCACCTCAGATCGATAGAAATTTGATCTTCTTGTTACGTTGATTTTCTACTTCACTTTGAAATTCCTTAAACTTCTCGAAAGTTTCGGATTTATGTTTCATGAAATAGATATACCCATATCTACTCAGATCATCTGTGAAGGTTAGAACATAACGATAACCACCGCGCGATGCTACGCTCATTGGTCCACATAATCGGTATGTATGATTTCCAATAAGTCGGTAGCTCGCTCCATCATACCGAAAATGGAGTTCGTTTTTCCCATTAGACATGCTTCGTCAAGTGACTCAAAGTCAAGTGATTCAAGTAATCCATCATGGAGTTTCTTCATGATTTCACTCCAATATGACCAAGACGAAGTGACATATAAGTAGAATTATCATTAATTAATTCGCTTAGCATCAATGTTATGTATATGCGTTTCACTACTATCGAGATCTAATAGAAATAAGCCATTCTTTTGTGGTGCTCGACCATAAAAGATATTATTCATAAAATAGAACAACCATTATTCTCAGACTTGAATGAATAACCGTCTTGCATTAAACAAGATCCGAGATATAATGTTCATGCTCAACGCAGTACATAATAACAATTATTTAGGCTTAAAACTAATCCGAAGGTAGATGTAGAGGAAGGTGCCACTGCGATCACATTGACCTTGATCCGTTTCCAACGCGCATCGTCACTTCATCTTTCAAGAGTTGTCGTTTATTCTTTAGTTCTTTTCGAGTTACAAATATGAGCAACCAACAGATCAAATACCGTACTAGAACGAGAACCTGAAATGGACATCATAACATGTATATCAAATATACCTTCTTTCTTCTCTTGACAGGCCGCTCTTCAGATCAAATGATACTTGGAGCAATTACGCCTGTCCCTTCTTTTAGTAAGATCAAAGATCGCTTAGGGTCGTTTAAATGATAGGAGGCGTGGCAGCCTTCTTGCCACCCTTCTTGAATTTCTAGACTTGCCTGCTTCTTGAACTTGGTCTTGTTGACCATCAACACTTGGTGCTCTTTCTTGATCTCAATCTGTAGCATGCCAAAGAGTTCAGGTAACTCCTTGTTCATGTTCTGCATATTGTAGTTCATCACAAAGTTCTTGTAACTTGGTGGCTGATTCAAGGACACGATTAATCCTCACTGTTAGGAATCACTATTCCCAAGTCACTGAGTTTCTTCGCATGCCCGGTCATTGCGGCATGTGCTCACTAACAGCTTCTTCCATCATACAGCCGAAGAAATGTTTCGATGCTTCATAGCATTCTCACCGCATGAGTTGAACATAGCTTTCAGCTCATTCATCAACTCATGAGGATCATGGTGCTCAAACGTTTTTGAAGATCGGATTCTTGACTGCACAGGATGGCACACTGACTGAGAGTACCGAGTTTCCGAGTCGCGTAAACAGCTTTTACTTCATCAGTTCATCTTCAGGAGGGTCACCTAGCGGTGCATCAAGCACAATTGCAGATTTCCGCCGAGGAAGATCCTCACATGACGGAACCAATGTGAAGTTACCGTTGCTCTTAAGTTTCTCTTTCTCTAGGAACTGATTAAAATTGATTGGGGACGCCATCTCTACAACATATATTTGCAATAGTTTAGACTAAGTTTATGACAAATTGAGTTCAAATTTAATTCAACATAATTAAAAACCTAAGTGAACTCCACTCAGAACAATATCCCTCGCATTGTCTTAGTGATCACACGAACCAAATCCACCGCACCTAAACCCGATCATCACGAGAAAAGGTGTGATTTCAATGGCGAACACTCAAAGTGTTCATCATATCAACCATATGATTCATGCTCTACCTTTCGGTATCACGTGTTCCGAGACCATGTCTGTACATGCTAGGCTCGTCAAGGCCACCTTAGTATCCGCATGTGCAAATGTCTTGCACCCGTCATATGTACTTATTGAATCTATCACACCCGATCATCACGAGGTGCTTCGAAACGACAAGACTTGGCAACGGTGCTACTAAGGATGAACACTTTATTATCTTGAGATTTTAGTGAGGGATCATCTTATAATGCTCGTCGCGATCTAAGCAAAATAAGATGCATAAAAAGATTAACATCACATGCTCATATGTGATATGATATGGCCCTTTTGTCTTGCGCCTTTGATCTTCATCTCCAAAGCACGGATATGGGGTTCCATCATCTTGCATGATCTCCATCATCGTCGGCGTAGCACCAAGGTCAATGGCGCCGTCTTCATGATTGTCCTCCATGTAGCAACTATTACAACTACTTTGAAATACTACTCAACATGAAATTTAAAGACAACCATAAGGCTCCTGCCGGTTGCCACAATACAATAATGATCATCTCATACATATTCATCATCACATTATGGCCATATCACATCACCAAACCCTGCAAAAACAAGTTAGACTCTAATTTGGTTTTATATTTTACGTGGTTTAGGGTTTTCGAGAGAGATCTAATCTACCTACGAACATGAACCACAACGTTGATACTAATGTTTTCAATAGAAGAGTAAATTGAATCTTTACTATAGTAGGAGAGACAGACACCCGCAAAGCCTCTTATGCAATACAAGCATGTCGAACGAGGAACAAGTCTCATGAACGCGGTCATGTAAAGTTAGACCGAGCCGCTTCATCCCACTATGCCATAAAGATGCAAAGTACTCAAACTAAAGATAACAAGAGCATCAACGCCCACAAACCATTGTGTTCTACCGTGCAACCATCTATGCATAGACACGGCCTGACACCATAGGATAACGTTGCATAGAACAAAAATTTTCCACACGAACACGCAATCCAAGCCAAGATGCACCCTGAAGACGTAGCACGAGGGGGTATCGAGTCTCACCCTTGAAGAGATTCCAAAGCCTACAAGATGAGGCTCTTGTTGCTGCGTGAGACGATCACTTGCCGCTTGCAAAGCGCGTAGAAGATCTTTCACTATCGTTCCGCCACGAACGGGCAAGACTCTCCACACTCGGTCACACGTTCGTTGTTGATGAAGACGACGTCCACCTCCTGCCTCCAGCCGGGCAGCGGAAGTAGTAGCTTTTCTTGAACCGACAAAGACGACGGCGTGGGTGCTCTGGCGTGTAGAAGTCCGGCGGAGTCCAAGCTACGGGATGTGGAGGAGCGGCGGCTAGGCTTGGGAGAGGGGGCGCCGGCCACTATAGCGGCCACCTTGGTGGTTGAGGGCCGGCCCCCTCCCCTTGGCCTCATTATATAGGTGGAACCCCAAGAGGTGGTGTCCAAGTCTTCTCAAGCCCGAACCAAAAACCTTCCATAGGAGGGGAAACCTAGCCCAACTAGGACTCCCACCAAAGGTGATTTCCACCTCTATGGGGTGGCGTCTCCTATGGTGGAGTCCACTGGGACTCCACCCCCACTAGGGCTGGCCGGCCATGGAGGTGGAGTCCTCTTGTGGACTCCACCTTCCTTGGTGGTTTCTTCCGGACTTTTAGAACCTTCTAGAACCTTCCATAGAACCTTCCGCGACATTTTATTCACATAAAATGACATCCTATATGAATCTTATTCTCCCACTATCTACTCGTGATGTCCGGGATCTCATCCGGGACTCCGAACAAATATTCGAACTACATTCCATAATTCAAGTACTACCATTTCAACATCCAACTTTAAGTGTGTCACCCTACGTGTTGGAGAACTTATGACATGGTTGAGTACTCACTCGACCAATAACCAATAGCGGGATTCGAGATCCATAATGGCCCCCACATATTCAACGATGACTTTAGTGATCGAATGAACCATTCACATTACCAATTCCTTTGTCTCGCGATATTTTACTTGTCCGAGGTTTGATTCTCTTATACCTTGTTCAACCTCGTCTGACAAGTACTCTTTACTCGTGACCGTGGTATGTGGTCTCTTATGAACTCATTCATATGCTTGCAAGACATTAGACGACATTCCCCGAGAGGGCCTAGTATATCTATCCGTCATCGGGATGGACAAATCCCTTATGATCCATATGCCTCAACTCATACTTTCCGGATACTTAATCCCACCCTTTATAGCCACCCATTTACGCAGGGTGTTTGTAATCAAGTACCTTTCCGGTATAAGTGATTTGTATGATCTCATGGTCATAAGGACTAGGTAACTATGTATCGAAAGCTTATAGCAAATAACTTAATGACGAGATCTTATGCTACGCTTAATTGGGTGTGTCCATTATATCATTCACACAATGACATAACCTTGTTATTAATAACATCCAATGTTCATGATTATGAAACTAATCATCCATTAATCAACAAGCTAGTTTAAGAGGCATACTAGGGACTTCTTGTTTGTCTACATATCACACATGTACTAATGTTTCTGTTAATACAATTCTAGCATGATATATAAACATTTATCATAAACATAAAGATATAAATAATAACCACTTTATTATTGCCTCTAGGCATATCTCCTTCAGATCCTAACCGACCTTCGAGGAAGCCAGATCCGTGGAGGCCCATGAGGAACCCTGATCCAGACGTACATGGAGACGGATATTTGCTTACGCAAAAACATTGTAATGAAATCATAATCCGGCTAGGACTCTCCATGTAAACCCTAGATCCGTGCGCTCATATGCCGGATCCGGAGCCCTAGAGGACAACCACAACTCATTGTAACAACGCGAAAGCGCCCCAGATAATTCCAGACAAGCAGGCCTTGCCATCGTAGGTGATCCAAGCTGGGTAAATCGCGTACCACCGTCCCGAGGACTCTCCGCCTATGGCCCCTACTTCTCCCCTCGTGAGGATCCCTCCTCCGAGATACCGTCAATAGGCAACGGCTTGCGCCCCACCGTGGGCCTGCGGCGTCTCGGAGGCCGGAACCGGGAGGGTTCGCCGAGGCATCGCGACACCATCGCCGTGGGGCACGCTGGTACGCCGAAACTTTCCGATCGTCCCGAGGACGAGTGCTGGACTCGGCTAAGACAAACCGTCAAGCTCTCCATCATCCCGATCGGCGGGATGGTCTCTCATCGGCGAGACCGTCGATTCCGACGGAAGCTGGTAAGTAACGCTGACGCGACCGCCGCTGAGCAGGACGCAGTCGAAGATGATCTGAGTCGCAGGAACTTCCTACGCAAGGTTCCGCCTTAGATCTGGAAACCCAAAGCCCACCCACCGCCGAGCGGGAAACAACGGTGGAAGCCAATGCCCTCCCATCCGTTAGAGAAGCAAAGGTGTCACTTCATGCACTTCATAGCCCATACCACATGAGTCGCCCCTCAAGAAGCCGGAGCTGGCCCCGTGCAGGTCGAGGCCCCGGAACAGATGCCCGGACGCAGGAGGTCGTCGGAGAAAGCGATGCCCGGTGAAGAATCGATCCTGGGCAACCTAAGCCCAACTTCCGGCACATCCTCCATGGACACCGAAGAGTGCAAGTTGAAGGAACTCGGAGGCGGTGAGCAATCGAGGTAGACTCCGCCCAGCCTGCTGTGCTTCGCAACCTTAGCGGCGCTCGGATCGCAGAATCGGCATGAGCACACCACTTCCGACCCACAGCCATCCTATGCGGGATCTCGCGCATCGCGGAACGACCATAAGAAGTCTCCCGTAGACCTGGTCGACAGCAGGCATGGATGCAACGCACACTCGCCGATCCTCACAAAACCATAACTCCCGAGGAAGCTGGCATCCAGGCCCTAGAAGCTAAGAGGCAGAGATGCGGCAACATCTCGAATCGCCGAATCGTAGGCCAATGTGATGAAAGGAAAGAAGCCGCGCACTTCGGGAAAATTTCAACCGGCGAGAGCGCGAGTTTGACGAACAACTGGTAAAAGTCAAGGAGCTCCAACAGCACTGGAAAGACAAGGTCACCGAGCTTCAGCAGGAGGCCGATCAAATCAGGCGAGGAGCTATCCTCCCGCAAGATCACCTTCGCGACTCCGACCGAGCAACAACCATTCACAACTCCGAAGGATAACATGAAAAAGGCCGCGGAGATCTTGAAAGAAAGACGAGGAGATTGACATCGACTACGTCCGTATCGTAGAGATCGAATAATGAAGTGGTCAGTGGGAGATACTGCACACATCGTCTGTCACACTTGGTGCCGGAGGGTTCGCCTCACGCAATCGCCACCCCGATGATGAATCACGCACCGGATCCACGGAGCGCGGAGAAGGACAAGGGAGCACCCGAATCCAATCCCCGTACCATCAAAGACGCTCCGATCCGCGAAGAAGGGAAAGGATGCCACGCTGGTAGAACAAGTACGGGATCCGTCACCTCCGCCTAATGGGTACCCGCGTCCCCCACCTCCTCGCCACCGCAGTCCAGCCGGAAACACCAGACCCCATGGGCCGGTGGAATCAACATCCGCGACATGCCACCGCGGAGAACCAGGGAGCGTACGCCGGAACCACGTCGGAACCGAACAACGATCGTGAACCCGAGCCCAAGGAGCCGGAACAATGATCGCGAGCCTGAACCCAGAGGGACCGGAATGCGGCAGGGTGAGAACCCCGCAGGCGGAATGACGGAAACACCACCAAGGTGAAGGTAGCCTGAGCGAGCCACCGCGGAAGACCGCCGGGAATCCGAAGGCGAGCGAAGTCTCACAGCCCTCGCAGGTCCCCTTCACCACCACCAAGTGGCGGAGGCGGAGGCGGTGGCCGAAGATCTCGCCGCTCAAAAACCTTGGGCGGCGGTCCACGCGATGCCCGAGAACGCCTCAATGAGTACAGATCTGATTACATTGGCCCAAAGTGCTTTGGAGGATTCGAGAGGAACCAAAGCCAAGGATGAACCTCAAGCTACCCGGAAACCTGAAGAATTATGATGGCACAAGGCGGATACCTGGATTGAGGATTACTATAATGCAATAACCTTTGCCGAGGAACCCCTAATATTGCCTGCCGCATGCTTCAGTTGTACCTTGTAGGTCCAGCCCGGATCCGGCTCAGGACCTCGAGAAGAACTCCATCTTTTGCTGGTTTGACCCTGAAGAACGCTCGAGAAACACTTCCTACAAGAGACCCGCCACGACAAGAACCTACAGGCATGTATCCAGAAAAAGGGTGAAACATCGAGGAGCTTCCTCACCCGATGGTTGCAAACCAGGAACGAGTGCGAGAACGTTGATAACCGCACAACAATGCACGCCTTATTGGTGGCTTGCAGAGAGGAGGACACTGCGGACAAGCTGACCTGCTTGGTCAATGCAAATAAACTGACTTCTGATGACATGATATATCACCATCGCCGCCGATCATACTGCCGCCGATGACGACGCAGCGAGATCTAGCGGCTACGCATCTCCCGCATCAAGAAGAACCGTGATAATGGTAGAAGAGCGGCATCACGGAAAACCCCGATGACCAAAGGAGTGGCGGATCCGACTTGATCGCCATGGCCTTCCAGCGAGAGGCCAAGGAGGCGAAGAGGCCCGCGAGGCGAGCGGAGGGGCCGGCAGCGTGGGACGAGGTCACCGCTCGGAACCCGTGCCCCCAAACTTATGAAGAGTACAGAGACATGCCTTGCCCGGCCCATCTGGATCCGGTTATGAAAGTCCACTCACACAACTGCATCCGCAAGTGGGTCAATGATCTCAAATATGACCCGAAGCAGGATACAAGCGAGCCCAAGCACCGCCACGCGGCAAAGGAGGCAAGGGCAAGAACAAGGACAAGGAGAAGACAGTTCAGAGGCGATGACGAGGATGATGCTTCGCCGATCCCAAAGCCGGATCCGCAGCTAAACCTAACCCCTTCGAAAAAAAGTCGGCGCGTACCACACCTTCCTTGGAACTCCAACGGTCCGTGCAAGCAAATCAGCTCTCCGGATCCTCGAACGCCACGCCCCGCTGTGCCGCAGTATGTCGTGGTCGGAAACTCCGTGTACGTTTGATAGGAAGGATCATCCTACTGTCATTCCGAAAGAGTTCTATGCCTTGGTCGTAAGTCCCCGCATCGACGGGTACGATTTCTCCAAGTGCCTCATGGACGGCGGAGCCAGCCTGAACATCATGTACCTGGAAACTGTGGAGCGGATGAACCTTACCAAGGAATAGCTCAAACACAGCACCACTGAATTTCATGGTGTGGTTCCGGGTAAAAAGGCAAATTCCTTGGGCAGCATCAGACTTCCCGCGGCCTTCGGCGATGCAAACAATTTCCGCGAAGAGATGATCTTGTTTGAGGTCGTGCCCTTCAAGAGCTCCTACCACGTCATCTTCGGCAGGCCCACCTACCACAAGTTTCACGCAAGAGCGTGCGCACATCACAACAAGCTCAAGATTCCGGTCCAAAGGTATGATTACTGTATCCGGAGACTACAAGAAGGCTCATGAATGCGAAGTTAGGCGAAGCCGCCTTCGCAGACCATGATATCTGGAGAGGAGCTGCAAGGTGCCGATCACTGAGATGTAGACCACCAAGAAGCTGCATTCTCCGAATCGAAGACCTCCTTCAAGGCCGCGATAGAAACCAAGCACGACTATCATAGGTGGCGCCTCCAAGCAGTGTTTCTCGGAGCCAACATGGACCCCAAATAGGAAGACGCGCTCGTCGAGTTCCTCCCGCTAACATGGATATCTTCGCATGACAACCTTCTGACAATCCGGAGTACCTAGGGAACTCGCCGAGCACTACCTCAACATAAACCGGCTAAACCGAGAAGCAAGCTATGCGACGCTTTGGAGATAAGAAACGCCGCGCCATAGGAATGGAACTAGCTAAGTTACTAGAGACAGGTTTTGTAGTAGAAATTATCCATACTGATTGGATCGCAAATCCCGTCCTTGTACCCAAAAATAACACTGAAATACTAAGAATGTGCATCGATTACTCCGGCTTGAACAAGCATTGCCCGAAGGATCCGTTCCCCTTGCCGCGCATTGACCAAGTCATTGATTCGACGGGCGGGCGGAACTTCTGTGTTTTCTTGACGCATATTCCCGGTATCATCAGATCCGGATGAAGGAGTCCCACCAAAAGGCGACTTCGCTCATCACCCCTTTCGGCATTTCTCGCTATGTCACCATGCCCTTTGGTTTGAAATGCAGGTGCCACCTACCAACGACGATGCAAACATGCCTGAAGGACCAAATTGGGGAACGTGCACGCCATCGCCGATACATCGCGGTCATGACCCGGAAAGGATCCGACTTGATCGACCTCATAGAAACCTTCGAGAATCTCCCACAAGATGACGTTGAATCCGCTGAAGTGCGTTCATGCTCCAGCCGGAAAACTCCTTGGCTTCATCGTCTCTCATAGAGGCATTGAGGTTAACCCTGGAAAATCAAGGCAATCCTGTGCATCAAAAGGCCAACTTGTCTCAAAGATGTGCAACCACTAACTGGTTGTGTTGCAGCAATCAGTAGGTTCGTTAGCCGTCTTGGCGAAGTCGCTACCTTTGTACAAGCTGTCGACAAATTCGTCTGGGACGACGCAGCAGGAAGACTTCGGGTTGAAGGAAATACTCACCTCCCACCTATCTTGGCGGCTCCAGGTCGTGAGCCCATGATCCTTCACACCGCAGCTACCAACAGAGTCATCAGTCTCGTCATCGTGGTGGAATGAAAGGAAGAAGGTCACGAATATGATGTCCAAAGACTACTATTACATTAGCGAGGTAATCGACGGAATCAAAGCAAAGATACCCTCACTTTCAGAAGCTAGCCTATGGCGTATTCCTAGCAGCATGAAGCTGAGACACTACTTCCAAAAGCACCCAGTAACAGTTGTGAGCAAGGCTCCGCTGTCGACGATTCTCAACAACGCTGACGCAACAGACGCACAAAAAAATGGGCATTGAATTATCCGCCGACATCAACTACAAAGCCGGGATCGCACAACCTGAGTCTGACAGATTTCGTCACAGATTTAGGCTCCGGATGCAAATCTCGAGCCGAACCAGAAACATGGGTCATGCACTTCGATGATCCAAGCAGCATCAAGGCTCGGGAGCCAGTCACCCTGAAATCCCCCACTGGAGAGAACTGCAGACGTTCGTGCATTCACTTCGAAGCTACAAACAACATGGCGTAATACGAGGCTCTACTACACGGATCGCTAAAGACGCTAAGGGATCAAGCACATCATATGTTGCGGAGATTCACTTGGTGGCACAACAAGTAGCCGGAACTGGAACGCCAGAAACTCCGCATGGCTCTACGATATGCTGACGATCGCCAAGTGTTTCCACGGATATGAAGTCAAGTACGTCAGGACGATAATCAGCGGCAGATATGCTATCCAAGCTCGGATCCGGCAGAAACCAATTCGCCTGGTATTTTCCGAGCATCCGCGACCCGGTGAAGGCGCTAACCCGGAGAATCCTATATATTCCCAGCGAAGTGATGGCTATCATTCCGGCCTGGACGCAGCCTTTCCTGGACTACCTCATCGATCGAAAGTTGCCGAGGACGCGTCCTCGCACGATCACAAGACGAGCAAAATCCTACACAATAGTTGATGGACTCTCAACGAGTAATCGTATTTCTCAAATGCGTCCAATCAAGACGGCATTGAAATCCTCAGGGAGATCCACGCAGGGATTGCGGGCATCATGTCGCCCCGTGTCCCTTGTTAAAGCTCGGCTCGGATTTTAATCTCACTAAAGAAGATGCCGATAAGCTGGTAAAAACTTGCGAGGTTGCCAAGATTTATGCTACTCAAACAAATAATCTAGCCCAAGATGAAGACCATACCTATCACCCGCCGCGGTCCGGGGGCTCGATATGGTTGGAAAATTAAAGAAATCATCTCATGGTGGTTTTGAGTACCTCTCGGTCGTCGTTGACAAGTTCAAGAATGTATCATGCAAAGCCAGGAAAGCCGATGTGCTACGGCACTAAAATTTGTTTGGGCCGTGATGAGATTCGGCATCCCACACAACATAATCACAAATAACGACACAAACTTTGCACAAGGAGAATTGAAGGATTATTGCCGACGTAGGGACTTGACCTCGCATCCGTGGCTCACCCACAATCCAATGGTCAGTCGAAAGAGCCAATGACCTCTATCTATCGGAATCAAACCACGCCTTGAAGAATCGCTTGCCAAGTGGAGCTTGGGCTGAGCTAGAATCTGTTCTGTGGAGTTTAAGGACTACCCCAAACAGGTCAACCGGATTTACCCCATTCTTTCTGGTCTACGGCCTGAAGCTGTGCTCCCTCCGACATCATCCACGATTCGCCGCGAGTCTCCGCCACGATGGAATCGAGACGAGGCTCGACAAATTTTCTGTGGACCCGATCAAGAAGCTCTAATTTAGCCGACCAACGCTCCACCATCTACCACAGAAGCTCCGACGCTATCATAGCCGTCGAGTTCGGAATCGCTCGTTCATGGCCGGAGACGTAGTCCTCCGCCTTCGTCAGGTGAAATACCACAAGTTGCAATCTCCATGGGAAGGACCCTTTGTCATCAGCAAAGTGCTCCACAACGGATCATACTACCTCGTCGATTTCCGGGAACTAAAAGACAGACCTGCAAACTGGTACCGGAAGCGCAAGCGAGAGGATCCGGGTGACATTTACGATGAAACACTGTCCCCGGAATATAGCACAGCTACGCCCTTCCACACTTAGCAAAATTAGCATTACATATCTTGTAATATTTATGATACATGATCAATGAAATAAAGATTTTGGTTTGAGTCTTTTACCTCCTTACTTGTTCATTTTTGGATCATGTATATTTTCCGACTAAAACCGCAGAGCTGGATCTTTCCGCCTAGGCGTGTATGAAAGTTGTGATTTTTTCAAAATCGTCCTTAGGACGTGAGCTTTTTTTTCGGGCGGAAATGATTTCCGTTGCGAACTCATGGATTTCGGGTACGACTTCCGCACCACGCTGGGGGCTTGTTTCCTGTTATTGACGGATTGCCATTGGGCTTCGCCGCTGGCGAGCATCTCCGGCTAACGGTCTTCCGGCTCGTGGAAGGTCAAATGGGCAAGCCGAAAAATATAAAACCAGCACTTGCTTTTCATAAACGAAACATGCAAATAATATTCAAACGGATAGCAGCATAAGTATTTTCCGCCCACGCATGAGTGTTTCGTCCCTAGCTACTTAAGAATTTAAGTTATCTTACAAACCCACTCCGCCAAAATGATGCATCAGTTTGATTGTTTCACAGTGTTCTACTCGGAGGATTGATCCTCATCTGACGCAATGTAGGCGGAGCCATCGCCGAGTCGTCGCCGGAGCCTTCTTCCTCATGATCCGCGCTTGACCCGGAGCCCTCCTCAACAAAATCTTCGGGGCAGTCCTCTTCATCTTCATCCTCCGCGTCAGAGAATCCCGCGGGAAGATCATGCTTGTTGTACCAGAACGAGTGGTTAACTCGTCCGACAAATAGTCGGTCATATCCTTGGGTCTCCGCGAGAAGGACCCTCATGTTGGTGCCCTTGGGGGCTCCGCGTGCAACATCAGCAAAGTTCATGGTTGGGAAGTGCGCCTTGCACGTCGCCAACACAAGGGAAGCAACTCCGCGGGCGGAAGACTCCTGCCAGTCCTTGATGAGTTCCGGCACCTGCTTCATCAGCTTGGTCATGGTGTCGATTACCGCGGTTCCGGCTCTCTTCAGGGATAGTGATTTGGCAACTCCGCGACATGCCTCGAAGAGGTTATCAATGGAGTTCTGCGCCTCTTCATACGCTTCAGTCCTCTTGAGGGTGGCATCCTTTGTCCACTCAAAACCAAGGCTCGCTGTGAAAAATATGATCCGTTTTTTCCGCGAACATAAGCTCAGGTATGAAGAAGCCGGAGTCACAAAGAAAGAAAAAGAGGTCCTTACGGAAAATCATCTTGTCAATAGCCTCCGCCTCCGCCTCGTAATTCTTGTTCTTTGACGCCAAGGTCTGGATCCTTTGCTGGCTCTTCTTGAGTTTTTCAGCAAGATCCGATACTTCTTGGGCGTGTTTCTCCAGGAGTTCTTTCCTCTTTTTGGTTTCCTCATCGGAGGATTCCTTCAGGAAATTCTTGAGGGATTTGTTTTCCGCCTCAAGAACCTCGACCTTGGCGGAAAGGGCGTCGATGGAGGGGCGCTTGGCAATTTCGTCTGGAACTCAGAAATACAACAACACAATTAGATCAGATACATTGACGATCCTGGGGGCTCAGTCGGAGCTATTACCTTCATAACCCTTGAGGTGGGTCTCCAGCAGCGCGATGGCCTTCTGACTTTCCGCGTCCCTGGTTTGAAGCAGTTTGATTTCCTTCTTCTGCTCCAGCACATGGGTGCGCAAGTCCTCGTGCAGCTTCCGCGTGTTCTGTGAAAGCAGTTTAAGGATTAGACGGAAATTCAAACTTCTGGGGGCTGGACGGAATCAACATCTTTAGCATGTGAAAATTTTGATTTTCCGCTACAATCTACAGTTCAAGACATTGGCTCATTCATGTTACTCGGAAAAATTCATTAACCAATGCCTGGGGGCTGGTGTTACCTGACGCACATTCTTGTGCTTGGCGAAAAAGGCCTTGATACCGCCTTCAAGCTCGGTCAGTTCCTGCTCTTCCGTGTTCGCAGGCCCCCACACTTGTTCCATCATGGCGGAGATCTCCGCGTGGCGTTGTGAAAGGGGGACCTTTTGCAGAATCGGAAAGAAGTGAGGATGAGTCTGGGGCGTGCCGGTGGCGCCGCTCAAGGTTAGTTTTCTCTCAACTTTGTCAGCCGGAGCTTCAGTTGAGGTAGCAGTGGGATGCTCAGGCGGAGGTGCAGGTGAGGACGCACCCTTGCCAGGATCGCCTTTGCCGGATTCGGTAGTTGGGTCCTCCGGAAGATCATCAACGTTGATGACAACCTTAGGATCGGGCTTGGTGGTCGAGGAGACTTTGGGCGCAACCTCCACTTCCGGTGTGACGGGCATATAAGCCGGAGAAGGCTTCACTTTCTTCCTGGCGATCTTGGGGGGCTGGCTTCCGGAGCTTTTGTTGCAAATATAGAGAAGGCATAACAGTTAGTGTATGTTGATTTACAGCAGCAACAAGATCTTATGACGGAAACCAGATGCTTACCCAGTTGGTATAAAGAATTGCTGGATGTTGGGCTGAGCTCGGTTGCTGGTGTCAATAAGTTTGAGGCGCTTCTTTTCCGCCTCTGCCTTCCGGGTTGCCGCAGTGCTGGGCACTTCGCGGGCACATTTTGCAGCAGGCCCAGAGGAGGAAGTCCTTTTCCTTTTAGAGGGACCCGGGGCTTCGGTAGCCTCCGCCTCGGACGCGGCCTCCGGATCGGTGTTGCCCGTTTGAGGTACTCGGAGGAGAGTTCCGAGGTCTTTCTCTTCAAGGGCCTCGAGCTAAAAGTTACCCAGTAAACGTTCAGACAAATTCACCAAAAGACTTAGAAAAAATCAGTAGTTGGGTCATATAAACTTACCGCGGTCCCGGAGCCATTGGTGTGAATATCCATATTGCACACATGGATTTTCAGCTCACGCGGAATCTTGATCAGCACCCGGAGGCGCTTGTCCAAGGCGTCGGCGAAGAGGTTGTCCTTGGAGGCGCGCATGTTGTCTTCGCGCCCCGTGTACTGGAATAGCAGGTGGTCCCGATGTTGTAGGGGCTGGATCCGCTTAGTAAACCAGGACATGGTCAAGTCTTTCCCCGACAAGCCCTCGTCCATGAGCTTGTGGATCCGCCTAACTTCCCGAGTCAGTTGAGGTGACTCAGAGAGGTGAGGACATTGCGTCCAGGCCGGAGTCTCGCTGGGGGGGCCGTCCTTGAAGTCAGGCAGCACCTTTGAGGATGCCGGATCTGACACGTCCTTCAGGTAGAAGAAGTTGCCGGACCAGTACCGCACAGACTCATGGCGATCTGTGTGCGGGTACGTGCGCCCGGGGCGGAGCTTGAAGGTAACGCCACCACAAGTGGCCAGAGTGGAGGTCTGTGAGATTTTCTCCTTTTTACGGAGAAGTAATACTGGAAAAGGGGAAGATCTGGGGTTACCCGGAGGTGGCCTTCACACAACGCTACGTGGTTGCTGATGGCCAAAATGCTGTTCGGAGCGATATGATGCGGCTGGAGCTCGTACGCCTTCAGGATCTCGGAGAAGAAATCACTAGGCGGGAGAGAGAACCCGCGCTCAATAAGCGCCTTGGTCACCACCCGCTCTCCGGCCTCGGGGGCGGGATTCAGTTCGCCGGAGACCCTCCGCCAGGATCCAGGTTTTATGAAACGTTCCGCCTCGAGGTTGCGGAGCTCGATCTCCGAGGTGAAGCAGGGCCACCACTTCCCTTTGGCTTGGTCATCTCGCTTCCGAGCCTTTGACTTCTTAGCAGCAGCTTCTTTCGCTTTCTTCTCCATCTGTTTTGCCCCCACGGTGTCTTCCGGGTTGGCAGACGTCCCTTCAATGATTTTGCCGGAGTCCTTCGAGGGTTCCAGCTGCACTGTGATGAATGGTGGAGGAGCGGAGGAGATAGGTGTTGCCGCGATCGGCTCGGTGGTGGGAGGCGGAGTCGACGAAGACATCTACAAAGTTAACGAGCAAAGGAGACTAAAACTTAGCTGGATCCAATGTGACAAATACCCAGTTCATCCCTACCAAGTACGGCGAGAAGGATAAGCTAGAGTGCTTACCGGAATGACTTCCGCGGTGGTTGAGGTCGCCGGCGGCGAGATTTTGCTGCGGTGGCTCGCCGGACTTAAGAACACGAAGAACAGCTCGCGGTGGCGGGACGGCTCCGGCGAAATTCCGGCTAAACTCCGGTGAACTCCGGTGCGGCGGAGGAAGAGCTCGGAGGCGGCGCTGTGCGAGAGATGAAAAGGGGGGCGAATGGGGTGAATGGGGTGAACGGCGGATATTTATAGGCCGGGGGGAGGAGATTCGTGCTCCGCATCCTGTGGTCGGAACGCAAGCGTCGCGCCATTGGATGATCGATACGTGTCACAAACCCTAACGGTAAAAATGGCAAAGGATAAGTTACCGCTCAAATCGCGCGAAAATAACGCCAGAATTGGCGGAACCGTTTGAACCTTTTAAGGTTCTGGGTTGCAGCGTGAAGATAAACAAACTCTTGTCCGCAGCAGGGGAATAACCCGGAGACATGTTGTATGCTGTCGATGGATGAAGTCCCGCAGGATGGGGGAGATTTCCGACTGAGAGTTGGAAAAACGAAAAATATAAAGTTGGAGTTCTTCAAGTTTCCCCATGTTACCAAGATTGACGGAAGCTTTAAAGTTTTAGCAAGGCGGAAACAAGAGGTGAATCTCGGAGAACTCTGGGGGCTACTGTTGTGGGTATACTTCATGGGTATACCATCGACAAGTGCCTGATCCCAAGCCCGGTGGCCCATAGATGGTGATGTGGCATGTGGCCCATCGGGCCAGTTGCCGTTGATCATGAAGGATGAAGTCCACCAGGATCGCAAGCCGGATCCTAACCGACCTTCGGAGGAAGCCAGATCCGTGGAGGCCCATGAGGAACCCTGATCCAGTATGACGTAGATGGAAGGCGGATCCTTGACGAGACGGCAAGACATTGTACCGCAAGTAATCCGGCTAGGACTCTCCATGTAAACCCTAGATCCGTGCGCCTATATAAGCCGGATCCCGGGAGCCCTAGAGGGACAACCACAACTCATTGTAACAACACGAAAGCGCCCAGATAATTCAAGGCAAGCAGTAGGCCTGCCATCGCAGGTGATCCGGCTGGGTAAATCGCGTACCACCGTCCCGGACGCCCTATGGCCCTACTTTTTCTCCCCTCGTGAGGATCCCTCCTCCGAGGTACCGTCGAATAGGCAACGACAGCGGCGCTCAAGGTTACCTAGTGGTCTCTCGCTCGTTGTCCCATTGCAAGAGAGAGCGCATCCACCATGTCTAGATACGACAATTGCTCGTCCTCCTATCCTCCAACGCCAGATCTGGTCACACCTTGTAAGAATTGGCCCAGAAGTATAGATCGATCCGTCGTCGGGCACATCCGGAATCTCCTCTAGCTTGCTCGTCCGGTGGGCAATGTCCGGCACCTTTGCGGTGATATCATGCATCCCATGCAGCGTATAGTATATCCGTGGATGGCGCAATCAATGGTGAATGAAAGATGCAAAGGGAAGAGTGAAATACTAACATCCATTCGTCCTATCCGATATTTTTATTTTGATAAAAACATTACAAATGAAGAGATATTCACCCATATAAATTCACACACCATGTACTATGAGCATACCCGAGAGAGGAGAGACTAAGTTATCAGATCTATCATCTCCCATGGAAAGAACACTTTTAGATCCATGAAAAGAGCCCGGTTGGAAGAATTCCACGAAAAACAATATCAAACGAAGATATATATATATGGACGCGACTAGCGAGCCCCCGGGGGCCTGATAGGCCGATCCAGCCCCCGTTCCATTTAAGGAAAGATTCCCCGGGACCATCCTCCCACGTCCAAAAAAGGAAAGGAGGCAATTAATGAGCGGGAACGTGTCTCCCGAGCGGGAATTTCGGGCCCAGATATTTTGATGCCCCAGACCAAATACAAAGGACCGACCAGCCCCAGATCCAAGACAAAAAACAAGTCTTTTTCTCACCATGTTCTCTTCCTCCTCCCTTCCTTCTTCTTCCTCCTTCGTTGGCACCCCAGATCTGTCTTCCTCCCTGCAAATCTCCATGAAAACTTCCTGAATCAGGCAAATCAAAGCATCTGAAGCTTCAAATTCGTGCATCCTCCAGATCAAGAAAGGTACTTTCTTTAACAGAAATCACCAGCCCTGCTTCCTACAACTTCAGCATCCTCCAGATCTGTGGAATCCCAGGAGCAAAAATCTAGGGGATTTCCAGTAGCAAAAGCCTTCCCCTATCTCTCTACCCCCCCCCCCAGATAAATGGAACTCCTTTGTATGTTGAAAAAAGAACTAAGTAGATTGCAAAAAGAAGTAGAGAAAATCTACACATGCCTGTGAGAACATAGTTGATGTGCATAGTTGTAAAAGCATCATAGTAACAGGTGCAAGTAGAAAAGGTTGCAAATTTCAACTCCCCCAAGTTGCAACATATATGCAGGTGATGATAATAGGTAGTAGTTTGCATTTACTAGAAACTAGCCTAAGATCAAGCATTGTAGAAGATGTTCCTGGAGACATCTTTTTCCAACTCAATCTCAAACAAAAAGGACCTGACTTGCAAAAAGTAGCTAGCTTGACTTGCAAAATCTGAGCACTGATAGTTATCTGCATATGTCTTATCTGACTTTGGGTGTCGACGTAGGAACCTTCTCTTAGCTTCTTTGCCCATCCTGCCACCATAGTTATCTGCATCATGACAAAAGAAAAAAATTCAATATAGTTGCTAGTAATCTGAATGCTGTCACAAATGAGACATTTGTATCCAAATTACTTCTATATCTAGCATGGAATTCTATTTGTTAAAAAACTGAAAAGCTAACTTAGATTGTCATTCCGCAGATGTTCGGCTTGGATCTTAATGCTACACCTACAGAAGATATTGAAATGGACGATGTGGAACCGCTATTTTGCACTCAAGTTGTCCCAGAACCAGTTGTAGGCAAATCTCAGGACCCAGATTTTGATGTCCATGAAGCTGTGGTTGCTAATTCTGATAGATATAGTGGCAGGGGACATGAACACAATGGGGAGCAAGTAGCAACTGCTGGAAACCAAAGCTTCCCTACAACAACTTTTCCTACAGATACCACCACCAACCCCGATTTTGCTGAAGGTGGAAGTGATGGAGAAGCAGTTGGAATCACTGAAGAAATTTTGTCCAGTCCTCAAGAACCTTTTCTTGGTATGCGATTTGATACCCTAGCTGATGCAAGAGCTCACTACAATGCTTATGCTGCAAAATTGGGATTCTCTATCAAGAATAATACATCAAAAAAGAAAGCACATACAAATGAACTTGAGAAGCAGCAGTTCGTGTGCAACAAGTATCGCCCACCAAAAACTGAGGAACAAATGGAGCAAGAAAGAATGGCATTTACTGAAGATGTTAGCCCTGTTGAGCTTGATGATGATAATGATGGGGAACAGGAAGCTGGACCATCAAAAAAGAAAAAAACTGCCAGCAAGTTTGGGGTTAAGCGAAAGAGAGAAACCATCAAGCAGACAAAGTGTCGAGCAAGAATTTTTGTGAAATTGATTAATAACAAGTGGGAGGTGACTTATTTTATTGCAGAGCATAACCATCCAATGATTGTGAAACCATCTTTGATAAAATACTTGAGATCTCATAGAGGAATTCCAAGAGATGAGAAAGAATTTCTAAGATGCCTTCACAACTGCAACTTGGACACAGGTTTGTATGCCAACCTCTATGCCTTCACTGAGCTTATAGTTTGTAGTAATATATGCTACTAAGTAGTACATCAACATGAGGAAGAAAACAAAATAGTTCACATGTGGAATGCAAATTAGGCAATAGTAGTGTGCAATTTACTTGTGCAGTGTATGCAACTGGGAAAATTTATGAACATGTGATCTTCTAAAAGAAGAACCAAATGTGTTAAGTACAGTCCGCCACTTAGCCAAATAATATGTCGGGTAGTGTGTGATTTAGTTTAGCATCAGTTTCTAACTTGGTAGAGTTGAAGTTATGAAAATAAGGGACAATGTAGGTTAAAAAGGTACGCAATAAATTGAAGAAATATGTATCTTGAGCATCAACATAATTAACTTGCAAAAACATTAAATATAACACTTGCAAAAAACATTTACAGGGCGCATGATGGAGGTGATGTCTGAATTTTATGGTGAAGATTGCATTGTACCCTATGGCCCGAGAACAATATCAAACTTGAGGTCATCATTCAGAAGCGAGAACAAAGAGCTTGACATAAGTGACACACTTGAGTATTTCAAAGAGTTGCAGCAAAAAGACCCAGAATTCTTCTACGAATTCTCCTTTGATTCAGAAAACAGAGTTGAACACATTTTTTGGGTTGACAGTTTGGCAAGAAAAGCATATGCAGAAGCATACCATGATTGCATCTCGTTCGACACTACTTTTTGTACAAATATATTTAGCATGCTGTTTGCACCATTCATTGGTATAAATAGACATGGCAGTCATTTATGTTGGGTTGTGGTTTCCTAAGAGATGAAAAGGAAGAAAGTTTTGAATGGTTGTTCCGCGTCTTTTTGAAATTAAGCAATGAAAGGGAAGCAACCAACCAACATAATTACAGACCAAGATTGGGCTATGAGGACTGCAATAGCTGCTATTTTTCCATTATGTTGCCATCGAAACTGCAGATGGCACATAATGAAGAAAGCTAATGAGAAACTTGGATCATTCCTAGGACGACATCCAGGCCTAGCTGAAGATTTCAATGAATGTGTTGACGAGAGTATGACTGTAGAAGAGTTTGAAGCAAACTGGGCAGAACTGATTCAGAAATGGGAATTGTCGCAGAATGAAACATTCATTTGGTTGAAGAGTAATGCTCATACATGGGTTCCATGTTACTTCAGGGATCGCTTCTTCCCCTTCTTGCAGTCAACTCAAAGAAGCGAGGGATTCAACACTGTTTTAAAGCGGTGCATTAATCCAGGAAATTCAATCAAGCACTTTGTGAGGCAGTATGAGAAAATTCAGGCCAAGATATTGGGTAAGGAGGGCAACAATGATTACAGGACAGATGAGCTTGAGGTTCAGCCAACAACAACTTTCCCGATAGAAAAGCATGCGATGGCAGTTTATACAAGGGACATCTTCCACAGGTTCATGCTGGAGTTTGGACTTATTGGTCGATGCGATGTGCAAGTGATTGGAACAAACATGTATGAGTTAATTCCTAACAACCTCAGATGCTACCCTTATGGGTCCAGAAACTACAATGTAAATGGTAGTGGTGGTGCCTACAACTGTGATTGCTGCAAGTATCAGCGCGATGGTATTCTTTGCTGCCACGTGCTAAAAGTGTTCACGCATGTAGGAATTAATGCGATACCGGAGAGGTTCATCATGCGCAGATGGACTCAGCAAGCAGTAGAGTATGTGCCTATGCATACTGGGCCAGTACAAGATGATGTGATGCCCGAACAGTCACGTCAGAAGGTGCGGTTTGCAAACTTGTCGACATCGTTTGTGCAAATGGCTAAATTAGGTAGTGAGTCAGATCAAGCGGAAGCTATTGCTCGCAGGCACATAAAGGAGATGAGAGCTGAGTTTGTCCAACTACAAAAGGTTCGAAAGAAGAAGAATGCCCAACAACCAAGCACTAGTGCGCCACATCCAAACGCAGCTCCTAATGCTCCGCAACAAACAGCAGCCCCAAATGCCCCGCAGCAAACAACAACTCCAAGCATGCGCAGGCAAAGAGCAGCTCCTAACGCTCCGCAACAAACAGCAGCCCCAAATGCCCCGCAACAAACAGCAACTCCGAGCATGCGCCGGCAACGAACAGCTCCTAATGCTCCGCAACAAACAGAAGACCCCAATGTCACACAGCAAACAACAACTCCAAGCATGCATCAGCAAAGAGCAGCTCCTAATGCTCTGCAGCAAACAACAAGTGCAAGCATGACTCAGCGAAAACTAGTTCCTAATTTGCCACAACAAAGAGCAGTGCGTACTGTGCATTGCCCGTCAACTTCAGCTCCTAATGTGTGTCAGTCAGGAAATGCAGGAGCTTCCCAGAAAGGACCACAGCCTGCACCATCCACCTGGGCATCACACACTGCAAACATTGATGATACCCATGGGTGGACATCTTCAGGTTCTGCACATTTTTCGGCACAACAACCAACATCAAGCACCCAAAATCAGTCAACATCAATGAAGTCTGACCATGCTGTGCCTCAACGTCCATTACGTGCGAAGAAATCGTCTTCTACAAACCAAACGTTGTTTGTGTAGCAGGCTAGTGATTTGAGTGAACCTAGTAGAGAAGGTATGGGGTTGTCCTAAACCCTCCCAGGTCTAATACTAAAGGGCGGAAAAAAGGAAGAATCCCATCAGGTATTGAGTTGGTTGCTAAGAAGACCACCTTGTGTGGTACATGTGGTTTGCCAGGTCACAACGCAGCGACATGTAAAGCTGGTCTAGGACATAATAAGGGGAACTGAGGGGACAGGACAATCGGTATTCTTCGGAGAAGTCAATGTGATGTTTTCATACCTCAATTTAGTTTAATGATGTCCATCCACTTGACTGTATTCTTCGGAGAAGTCACCCATGTATGCACCATCAACTTCCTAATGTTCGGCATGTTTTCAGACCCATATGTGGGTAGTTGCCTACCATTCCAATGTTCAGCGTTGAATAGCGTGCAAACTCCACATTCATTGCTGTAGTGTGAATGAGAACCAAAATTAGAAATGAAGTAACATGGGCATAAAGTAATAACTAAAAAAGGATGCATGGAATTGAGGGAAAAGCAAGTTATCATGATTCAGAAAAAAGCAACTTAGTATCACTGTTTACACAAGTTAAACTTTAGCAGAGAGCAACTTAGCACAGGATAATGATCATACTAAAAAACACATGTGGAGCAAACTTAATAGGGACAGTAGACCTAACTTATATGTAATTAAAAAACCAACTTAGTGAAAAAGCAAGTCAAACTTAATAGTTAACAGTAGCCAACTTAATTATAAATGTGCAGACACCTTAACCCATACTGTGCATAGGTATTAAAACTGGTTTCTCTTAAAGCATTTTTACTTGCTAATTTTTAAGTCCATCTTAAATGCCTAAGTGGTTTAGTTTTACAGCCATTTTCATAATAATCATACTTAACCTACTGTGGAAGTCAACTTAAAAGCAGTAGAGTAGAACTAACTTATATGTCAGAAACCAACTTAGTAAAAATATATTAAGTGAAACTTAACCATACTTTGAGAGCACAACTTGTTTTTTATCTGTAAGAATGTTGTAAATTTGAACCACGTTAATACATGATAGGTTCGAAATGAAAAGATACTTGAGATAACGAAGGATAACTGCATTGGTTATTACTTTGTCCCTAGCTTTGGCGGCTTAATGTCTTGAATCTCCCATGTCGCAAGCTTGATTGAAGAATTTGCATAGTATTGTTCCCATAATGTCTTGATTGCACCAACTAACAAATTCACCTTCTGATCAAGTGATTTGTCTAATATTGACCTTACTGAATCCAGTACCTCAAACCTTCTTTCTCTGAAGTTCATGACAAGAAGCCAGTAGTGGTTCACAGGATCTTGTTCCTTAGGTGCCAAATCTTCGAGTACTGGGAACATTACCTAATGTTTGCAAAAACAGAACAAATTGGAATTACAGTATACAAAAAATGTTATAACCGAAAGAAATTGATGTCCAATGTACAGAAACACTTACATTGTGTTTCCTGTCAAGATGTGCAGTGGGCTTGCTGAAGTGCTTCTCTAGATATCTTTTGTTCCTCTTCAGATCTTCTAAGAGAGTCTGTTATTATAAGAGAAGGAACATCAGTAAACTAGTAAAAAAATTATTCAACTTATTTAAGAAAACTAAAAATATAATATTCTTACCGCAACCCTCAAAGGCATCACCAATTTTTTATCTTTTCTGTCTCTCCTTAACATTATGGACTCAATTCCTAGTTCAACGACAGTGTTCTTCAATGATCCAGAAGGCATCATCGAGTTTGCAAGCTCTTTAAGTGTAACAAAAATATTGTCGTAGCTAACGAGTATTGGGCTATAGTTTTTTCGCATTACATGAAAAAGGAAAACAGAGCAGTTAATAAAAAAATGGCATAATACCAAAGCCAAAATATGCTATAATAAAAAAACAAGTTAGGCATGCAGAGGGACCAACTGAATTAACCTTGAGTAGCCGACTTGTACATGTTTAGCATGTTCAAAAACCAACTTAATTAATTTCGGTATCCGACTTAGGCATGTTGGAAAAATAACTTAATTCACCCAAAAAATTATAACCAAACTGAAAAGAAGCCTCAGTAACCAACTTAGGCCATATTTTACAACAAGACTTAAGTAACACAATGCAGCCAACTTATGTATGTAGATAGTAGGAAGTTTTTGTAAGCATGCAAAAACGTCTATCAAACTTAAGCATATGGACAGTACAACTTAATTAACCCCAAGGAGCCAACCTTTGCATGTTTGCTTGGAAAAAATAGGGAAAGGAAACCAACTAGACTTTAAACCAGAACTTCAAACATATTTCAAAAACCAAACTTAATTAATCTCAACAACCAACTTAGGCATATTAACGGTACGACTTACGTAACACAATGCAGCCAACTTGTACATTGTATATGGAAAAACAGAACTTAAGCATGTTTTTCAGAACCAAACTTAGGCATATAGACAGTACAAGTTAATTAACCCCCGGGAGCCAACCTGTGCATGTTTGGTTGGAAAAAATAGGAAAAGGAAACCAACTAGACTTTAAAACCAGAACTTCAAACATATTTCAAAACCAAACTTAATTAATCACAGTAACCAACTTAGGCATATTAACAATACGACTTACGTAACGCAATGCAGCCAACTTGCACATTGTGTATGAAAAAAATAGAACTTAAGCATGTTGGAGGAAACAAATTAATTCATTTCAGAAACCAAACTTGGGCCTATTGACAATGGCAAGTTTGATTAAACCAGTAACCAACTTATATATGTTGCTCAAAAAGGAATTACGTTAAAACCAACTTAGTGACTATCATCATGAAACTTATCTATTTTATACAGTACAACTTTATGTAAGTTGGCTTACCTTTTGTCCACCTCTTGACACTTTTTAGATCGACGACCATGTGCAGTAACTGCGGCGTACAAATCCTTTACTTCAGCTGAACAGGTGTAGAGGCTTCTGTCCACATAAGTCAAGTAAGGCGACAATTTGCAAAGTGCTTGCTTGATGAGCCTTCGTTGCTTCATTTGCGCAAAAGAAGATGTTGAATTGCTTTCAGAAATTTCTTTGTTAGCGGCAGCACCAATTCCCGCTCCTGCTGGTGTCTGCAATTCACTATCATTTTGCATCGGTTCCTCCTGGATATTAGCATTTGCACTATTCAAACGCTTCTCCAACTCTACACGCTCGCAAAGGGCGTAAGCTTCTTCCTCCATATCTTCAGTCCAATAGTCGTCATCATTTAACGTATCTGCTGAAGATTCTTGTCTGTCCTTTTTTGGGCTATCAAAACCAAGATCAAATGAAGGGGGATCTCAAGCTGCTTGCAAAGCCTTTATTCTTGTCATCTTCTGGCTGCTTGTAACAGATGTGAATTCCTTTGGTCTGGGTGGAGGACATGTCTGCCGTGTTGGAGCTGGTGAAACCTGTTGAGACAAATTGTTTTGGTTCATATGCCCACTTGTAGGTGTAATTGGTGACCAACTTTTGGCTGCTTCTTGGTAAGATGTGCCGCGAGTACTCTGATTTGGATGAACGGAAAAGTTGTTTTGTTCAGAATAATTCTGAAATGATTCAGTTGAAGTTGCAGGTCCAGATGCAGAGTGTGGTAGACGTGGTGAAGTTCCATGCATAACGCTTGACTGAGTTGAATGCGGTGAAGGTGCAGGCACAGGGCTGGAGTGGAGTGCATGAATTGCATTTGATGTTTTGGTTTCAGGTACTCCCCACGGCCTTGGAACACGGGGGGAAGCACCTGTTGCAGACGGGAAGATGCTGTTAGCTGAACTCGGAGGCACTCTGGATTGAGTTGCAACATATCTTTGAGCAAGTCCTGCTTGAGATGCTGACAACTTCTGGTTACTTGGTCCATCAACAGGTGGAATTACTGATTCTTCATCTGTAGGTTGAGCGAATGATGTTTCTGCTTGAGCTTTAATTGAGTATGCAGCTGATGGAGCTATGCCTGTTTCGGCTGCAATCTGTGAACTGAACTCAAAATCTACTGGCCGACCACGGTGCACTACAACCTTTTTCTTCACTGTCATATTTCTTGTTATTTCATCTTTTTTTCCAAATTTCCCAACCCTATGAACTCTTGAGTTAACTTCTGTATTGCATCATCCCTAGCAAACTGATCTAACGGTTCTGAGCTTGTAGGAGACTGACATGCACTGCTAATCTTGTCCATAAATGTATTCCGGGCAAACATCTTTGCCTGTGCATTAAACAACTCAGTTGGCTCACTGTTTCTCATGTCAATGCCACTTTTCTCCCCTGCAGCAGTATACTCTCTCAAATCTGAGAATGGACTCAAGCCTGGTGTTGTGGATGCGCCTCTTGTACAACTTTCTTTCTCTGCATGTATCCCTGCAGACTGTTCTTTCTCCGCGGTCCTTGTCGACAGATTGAAACCCTGGAATGACAGATCTACGTTGGAATCACCGTTGTTATCCATGCACCTCTTCCTTAAGTTGCCTGCAGGCCCTTCATTTCTCTTGGTGGGTGTCAACCTAGCAGATCTTCTTGGCGTTGTGTGCTGATGGCTGCCATTGTTGTTAGCTGCCTCATCCTCACCACCAAGGCCAGACCCAGGTTTAGAAGCTCTGTCACATCATTGTTTCCATTCCCATGGTTGTCTTCATCATCATCATCATCATCATCATCATCATCATCATCAATGTTGTCATCATCACTGTCATCCTCATCTTCAGATTCACCTTTATAATCATCGTCATCTTCATCATCCTCGTCGTCGCATCTACCCTCATCACCTCCAATTCTCCTCTGCCTTTTGCGTAATCTGTTCTGGCCATGCCAAGAACTGGATTCATCAATCTCTATTTGCCCCCACTGTTCAACAAATGAACCTATCCTGTTTGAAATATCGGTGCATAGCTCCCCAATCATGACCGCAATCTTCCTTTTTTTCTGCACATTTACATAGATAGATATGCACTCAGTATGTGAGTTGAAAAAGTACAAAAAAGAGAAGTACTGAGAAAGGAATAAGAATCATGGAAAAATATGCATGTGGATACCAAATTAGGTGTAATCAAACAGTAACCAACTTGGTGTAAGCCTTAGTGTCAACTTAGTTGTAATGAGTGCACAAGTTGAAGTTGGGGGTATGGGAAACCAAATTAGGTGTAATCAAACAGTAACCAACTTAGTGTAAGCCTTAGTTGGAATGGTTAACAAATTTAGAAATAGCAGTTTCCAACTTAAATCATTTTACTGAACCAACTTAACTAAAATAAGCAGCCAACTTATCCATTTTTAACAGTACAATTGTTGAGGTATAAAAAAAGTTCATGCATGAATTGGGAAGCTCCGTGGCAACTTCGAGGAAACAAAATCTTCAGTACCAGTGATCCCAACAAAGAGATTGTCTCTAATGGTAGGACCAACACCTTGTTTGAGCTATATTGTACAGAACAAAAAAGAGAAACCACAGGTGTTAGTCAGTATATGTGAGGAATGGCTGAAAAAATATAGGTTCATCATGAAAAATGCCAGGAAAAAAGTGTAATAAAAAAATCAGACACTTACTTTAAGCTTGCCGAACTCCCCGCAGACTTTGGTATCCTTGCGCATAACAACTTGTATAAGTTTGTCAGTCCAAGCTGCTGCACGGATGGGGCAATCATCTTAAGATGGCACGTCCTCATCAACATGAAGTGAATCCAGGTATAATATCTGCAAAAAATAAAGAAGTTAATCACTGATGGTGAACAGAAAAATAGAATGTATGTTTATAGCAGACCGATGGAAGAAAAAACATGAAGAAGTAAATTACCACAAGATGATGCAAACAACAGCAAACAGACTTCTTCTTGACTCCCATCTTCTTGACTTCTGTGATTATTTGATCTATTGCAAATTGAGCAAAATTTGTCCTCTTGAACTCATCAAGATCGAGTAGGCACTGGTAACACCTGGGACTGATGGAGGCAGAGGTTGAAGGACTTATGAAGCAACTGATTACACCAGCAAAATAAGCACGGAGAAACTTCATATCTGAAGCTCCATTCATGTCCTTTATCATTCTGCACCAATCAGTAAACTCTGGTGCTGATCCACTCTCTATACCATATTCAACATTGAAGAATGCAATAGCTTCAGTAATCATCTCATAACACACTGATCTCCCCTCATTCCGCAAACCAAAAATCCTGGTGTAACTATCAGCATTCACTGGTATGCTACCTCTCCCTGGAATAGCAAGCTCACTTCTGATAGGATCGAAACAGCCAAGAACCCACATGCTCAGAGACGCATGCATTTCTTTAGCCATCACCTTAAGCATGCCTCCCCAACCCCATTGCTCAATAAGATTTCTCTGGGCATCATTAAGCAGAGCGTTCAATTTGAACAACCTGACAGGAGATGCGCGATTCCTACCCAACTGGAAAAACATAAACCAAAATAGGGGACAAAAAACCAGTTAATAATTATTTTTGTTGGAGGTTTTGCTACAATAGATAGTAAGAGTATAAAAACACACCGCCTGACGCCGTTTAGGTGCACGCTTTGGTGCAACAACCGTATCAACTTCAGGTTCAGTTTGGCGAGGCTCTTTCTGACCATTGTTACCAACTGCAGTCTGATGATTTGAGAAAAAATATAAAAGTCAGTTCAATAAAAAAACAATGAAATTAACAGAAAAAAATTGGAATGAAAATGAATAAAACAAATAAAAATTACAAACTACCTGCTGAGCAGTTTGTGGACAGGCAGCAGTTTGTGGTAAACGCAAACGAGAACGCTTGTTCAAATCCTTCATTATATCTGCAAAAATGTAGCTATATTTATGAAAACAAGTTTATAATAACCACTAGGCAACTTATATATGTAGATAGTAACAAGCTTTGTAAAGAAAAAACAAGTTAAGCATGTTATTAAAGCTACTTATACACAAAAAACATGGCAGTACATCTCAACTCAAAAAGCTGCTAGTGGAACCAAACTTAAGTAATCCCAGTAACCAAGTTAGGCGTATTGATAAAACGACTTAAGTAATCCAATACAGCCTACTTGCACATCTTGCTCAAAAAAGAAAATGAAAAAAACCAACTAGGGGTATGAAACACAACTTAAGCATCCTGGAGGAACAAATTTAATTCATTTCAGTACCCAACTTAGGCCTACTGACAAAGGCAACTTGATTAAAATCAGTGACCAACTTGTAAGATATCAAATTAAGCATGTATATTAGAGCTACTTATACACACAAAAAAGGATGAGCAGAAACATCTATCCAAACTTAAGCAAGGTGTAATAACAAAACTAATTCAATTGCAGTATACAACTTAAGCAAAACTAATTCATGGGTTTTGTTTGAGATGACTATGCTGACAGATAGCAACTTAGTATAAGATTCAGTATAAGATTCAGTAGACAAACTTAGTTCTAAAACTAAAATTTCAGATTCAATAACTAAAACGACATGCGAGTTATTGAATTCCAATATATGGAATTCAGTAGACAAACTTAGTTCTAAAACTAAAATTTCAGATTCAATAACTAAAACGACATGCGAGTTATTGAATTCCAATATATGGACAAGCAATTTGTGACAATGGCTTCCAGCGGTTAAGCAACACCAATGGTTGTCCAAAAATCATACATATTAGTTCAAGTGGTGGGTCATTGAGATCGACTGCGAATCGCTTCTGATCCGAGCTTGGTCGCTAATGCTATCCTAAAGGAGAAGCAGTACTACCTCGACACACATGCACCGAATAAAAAAGCATGGAAACGAGATCAATCACAACATAGATCAAAATCCATGTGCTCCAGATGTTCATACATGGAGATCATCCTATGTCACCGACAGATATATCTCACACAACACGAATCCAAGAGAAAAACCCATGAAATTGCAAAGGTACATCACAAAATCGTGCGCTACTAAAGAAGAAATCGTGCACAAATTGGTATATGCGGTGATAGATTACCTCCTAGCCAAAAATCCGCCGCGAAATTGCCTAACCTCGCCTCTAGCAGCAAGCCTTCGCACCCTGTACTCACCACAGAGCAACGCCACCGACTCGATCTCCGTCGCCGCTCCCGAATCGCCCGCCCTTCACCCGCAAATAGCCGCACCACCACGCCCAATAACGAGGGAGCGCGAGCTCGAACGGCCGCCGACGGAGTAGAAGGAGGACATGACGCTAGATCAGGTCGCGCGCTCGCTTCAACGCCCACCGTCGCGCGTCTCGCTCTCCGTCGGCGCTGCCGATTCGCCCGCCCTTCACCCGGAAATCGCCGCACCACCGCGCCCAAAATCGAGGGAGCGCGAGGTCGAGCGGCCGCCGGCGGAGTAGAAGGCGGGCAGGACGCTCGATCAGGTCGCGCACGAGCTGCAACGCCGCCGGCGAGCACTCCGCCGGTGAAACCCTAGCGGGATTTGGGGGGAGAAGAGAGAAGAGGAGGCTGCGCGAAATGAATTGAAGACGAGATGCGAGAACGGCCAAAGCGAAGGGAGAACGGTCGACACGTGCTGTCGGGGCCCACGTGCGCTGTCGGTCCCAGGTGCCAGACGGTCGGAGCGCGCGGGATTCGATCGCTGGACGATGCCGATTGGACGGACAGGAAGAGGAGGCTGCGACGAGCAACGTGGCCTCCGAGCACTTTTTAGCATCTGGATATATATATATATACTACTATTGCCGATTATCGATTTCTCTAGTGAGCGAGAACCTGTTCCATGAACTGTTTACAGATGACAATGTCGATCTTGCAACGGCATTGTCAGCACCAGCTGCTGAGTTTGCGTCCGTGATTGTACCTGATACACACTTCAATCGCGGTACCTCTACCTACGTGTATCTCAGGGTGCTTCTCCTTTGGTAACGCTAGAAACAAGTGGCGAATCAAGGACGTGGCTACAGAGTGCCCGGTTACCATTTAGTCTTACCCGGTGCCCCCCCTATCTGAAACGTTTTCTTTCCTAAATTGGAATGGGCCCACCAGTTGAAAGTGATAGCCAACCCAAAAAGGAAAGTACTGCAGGGACCACGCGCTAGGCCAAGATTTGTCCGGATCTGGGTGGCCTAGGACCACGCCGGTGCACGTTTTGACCACCAGAAAATACAGCTGGGACCAAAACTGGATCCCAGAAAGGACGTCCCAGAAAACCCTACCTGCTACCTCTTCTTCCTCCCGATCCCCTTTCTTCCACCTTCCTCCATTGGAACCAGAGACTCCATGGATTGCCCAGCTCGTTCCCCATAAGTTACAGGCAGCAAAATTAAACAGGAAAGAAGCAAAATCAAGATCTACCTCCACAGCACTGTGAAAAATCAACTCCGAAAAAGGTACCAAAAGTTACAGGCAATCATTCTTTCTGTTCCAACCCCAGATCTAGTTTTTCCATGTAGAAAAACACCAGTTTTACAACACCAGATCATGGTGTTGCCTGACGATTTGGTACCAACTGTATGAAATCATCTGTCATGCATGTAATAACTAAAGAATTCCATGAAGTACTAGAGGAAACCATCTGTCATGCATGTAGGAAATCCAAGAACATGAGAAAAAAGCTGGAACTTTGAATCTGGGATGTACAATCTTGATCTTTTAGCAGTAAACCAAAAGTGAACATGTTTAATAGTACTAGAGGATAGACAAACATAGAGATTTATCCAGGAGAACACAGGATTGCAACAAAAACCAGGAACAGACTTTAGCATCATAACTACAAAAGGAAATACATGCCACGCAGTAGACTTTCCACCTTGGTCATGTAAATCTGCATAAGAACCTGGAATGTAGAAGAGGATGAACATTTGTGTTACCAAAAAGCTGTAAACAACATGAGCTTCTGCTACTGAAACTGGAACTGTTGTGCCCTTGAATCTGAAAAAAAATTGAACATAAGAACCAAACATTAGAATCTGCCTGATGTGTTCATTTGCATGGACTAAAAATCAAGCATGGCATTTAAATACACATAGATGGTGTAACATTTAAATACATGGAAGCATGTCCAAGTAGTGCAAATGAGAACAACATAAAAGTTCCAGTTAAAACACAGTATGTGTAGAAACAATATCATGGTGTAAACATGCTTCATTTTTTTTGCAGCTGGTAGGATGGAATTTTGGTTTCCTGGAATTGACCTAAACAAGCCAGTACAACATGATGGATATGATCAGGGCAATGCAGAAGATAATACAGGGCAAGCACGACAAGAAGAAGAAGTCCAACATCAACAGGAAACTACAGGGCTTCGGGAGCAACCTACAGGCAATTCTGGAATGGATGCAGGTGCATCTGTAGAGACTGTAGATGCTGACACAGGGAATACAATGTCAACTGATGATTCTGGCGAAGAGGATGAAGTTCAGTCTACACCAAGTCTAACTCCAGTAGAGAAGCCGTACCCAGATATGTTGTTTGCAAGTTGGGAAGAAGCAAAAATGTGCTACAACAGATATGCTAAGCATGTTGGATTCTCAATCAAGTCTAGTACCTCAAGGAAATCTACTGTTGACAAGCAAATAGACAAATACCTCTTTGTATGCAACAAGAGTGGGAAAAACGTCGACATTAACAAGCAGGAAGTTCCACCAGTCCGACAGCGGAACCGTACAATTACTAAGAAGACTGACTATAAAGCACGTCTTCGAGTTAAGAGAAGGGGTGACAAATGGCGCGTTACGATGTTCATTGAGGAACACAATCATGCATGTATTAAAAAGTTTTCGCTGAAAAGGTTCTTAAGGTCACATAAAGGAATTCCTAAGGAAGAAAGGGAATTTGTGAAGCTACTGCACAATGTTAATCTTTCCGCTGGTCGGGTGATGACCATAATGGCAGAATTGTATGGGAAGCTTGCAAATGTACCTTATGAACGCAAAGATGTCAGTAACTACATGGCATCCATTGATACTGCAGCACGGAAGAACAATGACATGTCGAAGCTGCTGGCACACTTTGAGGAAGTAAAGGTACATGATCCAGAATTCTTCAAGAAAATCGATCTTGACCATGATGACAGGGTTAGAAGGATATTCTGGGTTGATGGGCCAGCTCGAGCAGCATACAAGAAATACAATGATTGCTTGTCTTTTGACGCAACATACATGACAAACTGCTATAGCATGCCATTTGCACCATTCATTGGAATAAATAGATATGGTCAATCTATTCAGCTAGGATGTGGTTTCCTACGCAACAAGCAGGTAGCTGATTATGTTTGGCTATTTGAGGCTTTTCTTGAAGCTATGGATGGAGTCCAACCATTGAATATTATCACTGATCAGGATGCATCAATGAAAAGTGCCATCTTGAGTGTATTTCCTGATTGTTGTCACCGGAATTGTCGATGGCACATTATGCAGAATGCCCAAGGCGTGTTGGGTAATGACATGGCTAAAAATGAACCCCTAAGGCTGGAGTTTAATGCTACCATTGACTACAGCATGACAGTTGAGGAGTTTGAAACTAGGTGGGCGGAGATGGTTTTGAAGCACAATGTTGCAGACAACACACACTTGCAGGATCTTTATGACATGAGAGCTTCTTTTGTCCCTGCATACTTCAAGGACAGGTTTTTCCCGTTCCTCCAAACTACAGCACGCAGCGAGGGTTTTAATGCGGTGCTAAAAATACGTCACTCCACACAACAGCCTCTCCCATTTCTTTGAACAATACATGAAGCTGCAGGAGAAAATTGATGTGGCAGAAGATTCAAATGAATTCAAGGAGGAAGACAAGATCTTCAGATTTTGGGGAGAGTGGCCTCTGGAAGAGCATGCTTTTCAAGTGTACACAATGCCTATATACTTGCGTTTCCGGGCTGAGCTTCGGAAAGTTACCTCCTATAATGCAAACCATGTGGGTGGGCAGTTTTTTGATGTAGTTCCAGTTGCTGGATCTGTTTTTGGGTATGGCAAAAGGAGCTACAGAGTGGAGGCTAATTCATAGGAAGGCATCTATATTTGTGAGTGTTCTAAAATAAACAGGGATGGCTTATTGTGCTGCCATGCATTGAGGGTAATGGCGCAGTTAGGTGCTGTGAATGAGATTCCAGCGCACTACATTTTGCTAGGTGGACAGTGCCCCCGGATGATATTATCCCAGAAAAAGTGGAATTGCCTCCTATGCCAACTGACAGAAAGTTGTCAAACAAAGAAAGGAAACTACTACGATATGGCACATTATGCAACAACTGGACTGATTATGCAAAAATTGCAGCTGAATCAGAGAAAGCTACAGCTTTAGCTGAAAAGTACATGCGTGAATTGGGTAAACAATTAGCTGCAATGAAGATTAGTGCTGCAGCCAAGAGGAAAGATAAAAAACAACAAAGCAAAAATGAAGGAGTGACACCCGATACTGAACTTGGTGGTGATGCTGGTCAAGGTAGCAGTACCCAGTACGAGCATGTGAGGGACCCTATACTTACTACAACTAAAGGCCGTCCTGAAGAGAAGAGGAAAAAGTCAGGGCTGCATTTGAAGGCTTCAAAACCGCAGAAATGCAGAGGTTGTGGTTCTGCACAACACACTACAGCAGAATGCCCATCAAAGATCACTCCTGCTCTAGAACAGAAAGAGTTCGATTTCTTCCGCAATATGGTTTAGTGCTTGATTAGGGTCATTAGGAAGGAGTTTAAATATATTATGTTTGGTTTGTTAGACTTTGAGGCAGTGATATGGTCAAGAGATTCTGTAACTTTCTGATCGCGATGCTTAAATCAATGTTTTCGTATAAAAATGCATGTATTGTGAGTCTGTGAAGGTAACGAATCGATAGCATGTACAAGTCCTTTAAAAAAGTCCTTATGCATTAATTTAGTTTCAGGTCCAACAATGTGCTCACTACAAAAGGTAGTTTCGTACGTTAATTGATCTTCGTATCAATTGTTACATACATGTGAAGCGAGAGGCACAGTAGGATGTATTATGTGTGGACACATAATATGGGTTGTATGATATCTATCTTCTATATGGCTGTCAAATTAAGGATGTATTGAATATGAGAAGTATTTTGTAGGAATTTATTACATTTAAATTTTACTATCAAAATTGATTTTGCAATTATTAATGGCATCGAGATTATGCAGAAAAAGTAGAAAGCAAAAACAAGCCGTACTAGAAAAGCAAAAACAAACAGTAGTACAAGAGGAACTTTATTTATGTAATCTTGTGAACCATTAATGGAAAAACTACCTGTCCTGATGGTTATGATCTTTTCAGAACAACATTTCTTGCCAGGAGACCTTGTTATTGACCCACTGAAGCCACTTGAGTGTGAGTAGCTTCCTAATTATTGGCATCCCCATTGGGTTGATTGAAGTGATCAGTTTCCTACCATTCCAGAGCTCGATGAACTTGAGCATGAAGAACCCACAATCATACCTTGCATGACAAAAAGAATGATTTTTAGGATTTTTAAAATTAAATTCACAAATGAAAAAAGAAGAAGGCAGTAATGAAAAATACATCCTGGAAACGAATTTGGACTTACGAAGTTTTCTGCATTGGGGTGGCAATGTGCTCTGTTGGCCACTTCTCAATGTTTATGTTAGAGTCGGAGTAGTGCTCAGCCCACAAGTACTTAATTGACCCAATTATGGACCTGTAATCTTTTATCAGTCCCCGATTCCCTTTAGCTCTTAGAGAATCCATCACTTCGAACCTCTCGGCCTTTAGGTTTAGCACTATCAGATAGTAATGCCCGTTGAACAGTTCAATATCTGGGGTGAGGTCTTGCAAAACTGGGAACAGTACCTGTAGCATTATATAACATAAAAACATCACAAAAAAGGTTGAATAAAAATACATGTGCAGAAACCAATAAAAAAGATATAAAAATACATGTGCCTAGGCAAGGAAATTACAAACTAACCTGCTCTTTGTGGTCAAGTCTGTTTTCAGGAGTCATCTTGAATGCTTTGATTGCTGCTCTGTCGTGAATGCACATAACATTCCTAAGCTTCGTCTGCATGAAGCCACCATGTAAGAAAACATAAGTACATAGATGATTATATGTAACTCTAGAATGGATGTAGAAAACAACAAAATTATTCTAGTTATAAACTCACCGCCATCATCAATGGCATCACAAATTTCTTCTGCTTTTCCATCTCAGGAGCTAGAACATGTATTGCCATTTCGCAAGTTGTATTGCTTAGCCAAGCTCCCGGCCTAACGGAATCTGCTAGGTCTCCGACGTGGACGAAGAATTTACCATCATCAATGATTCTTTGTTTGTTCAACTCATCTTTAGTATCACCGCCATAGGAACAAAGCCTGTTGTAAACCTCAGTAGCAAATTTTGTTGCAGTCTCCTTCTTAGTTCCAGCTACAAATGGTGACTTCTGAGTTTGGGCTGGCTTGACAATCCTTTTTTTATGCGCTTCAGGAATGGGGGTGGAACTATTTTGGTCAACAGATATAACATGATCGTCCTTGGGGACACGCTGCTTCCCGATGATAGGAGTCCTGATTGGCATCTGAACATTGGCGTAAATCTTATCTAAAGAGTCCCCACTCTCATTACTAGATATGACTATTAACTCATCATTGTTACTGACTGGTATTTCAGTTTCCTTGGTTACAACAGCTGAAGTTTCTTGTGTGTTATGTTCATCAAAGCCTAGATCAAAGGAGGGATAGTACTCCAGTAGCTCTCGTTGATTCCTTTGTTTTGATGTTTCTGGTCAATTCTCAGAGAGTTCGAACTGCAGCTCCAGTTTCTTGTTCATGTTATCTTGCACATCAACGGTTGGATTCGAAGGCATCTCCGGTTTCCTCGATTTTTCCATTGCTTCAGCTGTAGCAAACCTTGTCATCCTCCTAGGACTATCAGCAACTTGCATTGCAATACTGTTCCGCTTTCTTTTCAGCTTTGGACTACATTCTTTGCTCTCAGATGGCATCAAAGCAGAAACATGATTGCATTGTACAGCTTCTTTGTCAGGGGCAACTACCGGTGCATTTGATTCAGCAAATTGAGCAGGGACTGCATTATGTTCTGCCTGCAGCACAAATGTAACACTCTTCTTTCCTTTCCCAGATGAGTTAGTTTTTGGTACAGTGCAATTGATGCTACCCTCATGACCTTTATCACGGAACTGCAATATTGCTTTGCTAGGTGAATAATCTGCTTCGGCTACCTTGTAAGGAATGAAATTACTCCCAGAGGAATTGGACCCAGAACCATAGATTTGCAGCTGCTTCAGAGCGTCAGGAGTTACATTCTGGAAGTTAGATGCACTCCCTATACTGCCAGCATGTACATCTGTCTCAATAGCTACATCCTCCTTTTTTCCTACAATTTCTTCAAGTGGACTTTGTGCTATATGGTTGACAACTTGTTTATCTTCAGAACAAACCTTCTCTTTAACTTCATCCTGGTTTCCAGCATCTGGTTGATCATCTTGCTCCTTCTCCACAAGTTCCTTCTCCACAAGTTTCCGCTTTCTTGATTGATCTTCATTGGCATTTTGTATTGTCTTTGAGAAATCTGTATCCAATGGAACTGTATCTTCATGTATTGTATCCAATGGAACTGAATCTTGATGTACTTCTTGCTTTTTTCCTCCTTCAGATTGCTTGATGTTTGTAGCACGAACATACTTCCTCCTTTTTGGTTTTTCCTTTGGTAACTGCTGACACTCCTTTGCTGACTGTTGACCAGGTTTAGTAGAGGGTCCATTTTCTCCAAGAGTTTGAATAAAAGATGCCAGACCATCTTCAAGAACAGAACACATGTTCATCACAGCTGGCCTGTACTTTGCCAAATCCTGATAAATTCATTTAAAAAAGACAGGTGCTTAATCAAATAATAATAGTAGATGGCGAAAGAAGCAAACACAAATAATTACAAAAATAAAAAACAGATGTGGCATAAGAAAAAATAAAAGGCAAGCATACCTCATGGGTGTGATTTCCTGGCAGATGACGCCTGATGAACATATCCACTTGTTCAGGTTCAGGATTGAATACAAATAATTTTTGAAACAAGGCTTGAGCTGCACATGTAGAAAAAGTATAAGCATGAACTATGTAACTAAAAAAGGAACATAAAGATGAAAATCTGAGTACCAAATGTAATATGCACATATATGAGTCATTGAATTATACGTACAGGTAATGCACCGAATGATCCGTTGCTGGTCTTGTCCAAACCAGCTACAAGTGATATAAGCTGGTTGGTCCAGACTATGCATCGAGTCACATCATCTGGAAGATCAACTGCATCTGTTTGTAAAGAATCAACATAGAGGATCTACCAAAAAAAACACACAGATTGTTACTTCCCAGAAAAATTGACGGAAAATGAATTATGATGTACTTTCATGAATTCTCACCATGATATATGGCATGCAAGCCTTAAACCAATTCTTCTTGTCCTTTGCATTAGCCGTGTCAATTAGGATGTCAATTATGAATCTTGCCCAATTCAAGGTATTGATGGCTCCAATATTCACCACTGAAGGATAACACTTGGGACTGACTTTAATGCAGGTTGTTGGCGCAAATACAGAGGTCATCATATATATGACAAATTTCCGGAGATAAGCATCATCCGCAGGGTGCTCTTTTCCTAACTCCATCTCCAAGGTTGTGACATTGGGTTGCACACCATCTGTTATCCCAAGCATTTTGAGCACCAAACTTGTGGCGTCAGCATCTAGATGGTACGGGACGGGAGAGCTTCCCATAGGAAGACCCAAAACCTTGACAACTGATTCTACTGTTACTGGTATCACGCCCCTGTCACCAAAGTCAAATTGACATTTCTCTGGGTCAAAGCAGCCCATCAAGAACCGGCACAACTATGGGATAAGCTTGGAGCACTTCATCTGGATCATGGCTCCGAACTTTGCATCTGTTAACAAACTCCTCTGCTCTGGAGTCATAGCCTTACAAACCCTGACAAGCTTCATGGGTGACGAACGATTGAAAAGATTGCTCTGCATTAGATTAGAAAAAAAGAAAGTTGAAATCCAGTGTGAAATAAAGAAGTTGAAAAACAATCATTATATTATGCATGTGCAGAAATAAAATTTACATGTACCTGGTTTTTAGTTTTAGGCTGCAACACATCTGGCTGAGCTTCAGCAACATTTTCAGTTGGTACTTCATCCTGTTCTTCTGCATCTAGAACATCCTTTTCTACTGGAACATCATCCAACACCTGGTTTTGAACTTCTTCATCTACCTTATCTTTTAACTTCAGTTTTTTCTTCATGTTGCTAAATTTTGAGTGTCCCACCTTAACAGCATTTTTCGGTGTGTGTGAAGGATTCTAAAAACACAGAAACAAGGAAGAAGCGAAAAATTGAAAAGTTGAAAAAATAAGCTTACTAGAAAGACAGATAACTAACGAATAAAAAAGGTGTAGATACATCCATACCATTATATCAACCAGTGGTTTCCTTGGTCAGAAATTACTTCTAAAAACAAATGAACACTCCTGTAAAAAAAGGAAAGACAGAATAAAAAGGAATGTTGGTTAGACTAAGTTTGCGTAAAGCCAATATGAAATTTTCAGAAAAAAAGTACATTGATACAGAAATTTAAGTCATCCAGGATGTATTAAGTAAAAAACATATACAACCAACAGAGATGGGTTCATATACAGTTTGCAAGTTATTTGTAAGTGAAAAAAATATTCATCCTGGATAGCAAAAAACATGGGGTCATAAAAAAACACCCAATACAACCTGCAGACCTCCGCCACGCTTCCGACTTCTCTATTCTCTGAATTATACTGAACTTAACCAGAAGGAGCCAAAAGCACCACTTGCCTAGGCAGAAAAAGATAGGCAAGCATCGGCGCTGGCCTGCTAGACTCTAAAATGTGAGCAGCCATAGTGGCAACTGGGAAGTATTTATGGAGCTTATTCTACAAGTCTACAAATCTACATATTGTATAGCTAAAAAAATAGATGCAGAAGTAGGCTATGATTTAACTCAAAATGAAAAACAAAAATACATCTATAAGCATAAAAATACTACAAAACATATGAAAAGGATGTATAAACTACCAAATTCGTACTTCCTGCAATTAAACATGCTCAATCTAAAAGAGTGGCTGCATGGACGCAGGTCTATGTGATCCTATCTGACGAGAACCTCATTACTGCACACATAACAACTAGATCATCCTTCTCTGTGGCTAATTGGAGTTTGAGCACAGCCGTTTTAGACAAGCAAAAACATGGCACCTCCATGACCAAAATCTAACATCGCATCGACCAATACACCAAAATGAAAAATAAACATGAGCATGTAGAAGACGTAGGTAGGAACGAAGGACTAACCAACACCAGAAATGCAGATGCTCTGCTTCGAGGACTGCTACGATGAAGACAGCGATAGCGTCGACTCCCAGAGCAACGGCGGAAATCACTAGGACGACGGCCTCACCCCCTCAGACTTGTCGGATTTGCGGCGCGGCGCCGCCGAAGGAACCCTCCAAGTACGGCCGCGCCCGCGCCGCCGAAGGGACACTCCAAGCACGGTCGCGCCCCGCCGCCGAAGGAAACCTCCAAGCACGGCCGCGTCCGCGCCCCGATCGGCTTGATCTGCTTCTTCGCGACGACCAGGCAACTCCAGCACTACTCGAACTGCCCAGATGTACTCTGCCACGGATTTCCGTCGGGGCGCTCGCCGCCGACGAGGTCGAATCGAGAGATTTCGTGGAGGGAAGCGAGGAGCGACCACGCCGGGGGAAAATGGGGGAGAACCAACGGGCAGGAGCGAGGGAGAGGAAGGGGAAATTTACTGCCCACGTTTTGTCCGTTTCTGTCTCTTCTTTTGGGACGCAAGATGAAGATCCGACGGACCACGAGAGGGAGCACTTTGGAAGACAACACAGTGCCCAGGCAAGAAATAGATTATACGGCGAATCAAAGCTAGAAACCAAGTCAGATAAACCAAAACACAGATCATACGTATAGTACTCACTCTGGTCCCTCTCATCGCGCTTCCATGTGGTGTCTGGCACGTGGACCGGAGCGTTCGCCGGACGTATCATGCCCTTGCCGGAGCTGTCTGCACGCACGGCGCCCCTCACGTCCACGTTTGCTGGCCGTATCAGGACCTGCCTTGCTCCACGTCGAGTGGTAGTTCGATTCGCGGCTGGGGATCACCGGCACCTCCATGGTCACAGGCTAGCTCACTGGTCACGCCCAGATCTCAACGCCTACCCAAGCAGCAGCCTATATAAACTGCGCCCGCTCAGTGAACTAAAGCAACACAGCACCAACATCATCCCGACAACACAGAGAAGTGATCATCAGACCCTGCAACTTAACTGTGCCGACGGATTCCTAGTTAGCATCCTACACTTTCGAGCTGCTCATTAATGGCGACCATGATGGCCACGACCTCGTTCGCCGGTGCCGCCGTCGGGCTTCAGGGAGCAGGCGGCCGCTTCGCCGCCCGCTCTCCGCCTATGGTGCTACGCCGACGCGCCGTCACTGTCAGGGCCCAGGCCGACGAGCCGAGCACGCCACCACCCAACAAGCCCAAGGCGAGCACCTCGATCTGGGACGCGCTGGCGTTCAGCGGCCCTGCGCCGGAGCGCATCAACGGGCGCCTTGCTATGGTGGGTTTCGTGACGGCGCTGGCCGTCGAGGCGGGGCGCGGCGACGGCCTCCTGTCGCAGCTGGGCAGCGGCACCGGCCAGGCGTGGTTCGCGTACACTGTGGCGGTGCTGTCCGTGGCGTCGCTGGTGCCGCTGCTCCAGGGCGAGAGCGCCGAGGGCAGGGCCGGGGCCATCATGAACGCCAACGCAGAGCTCTGGAACGGCCGCTTAGCCATGCTCGGCCTCGTCGCGCTGGCCGCCACCGAGATCATCACGGGCGCGCCCTTCATTAACGTGTAAAACTGTTCGTTGTCGACCGGATAACACAACTTGTACCTACTAGCTAGGAAACGTAAGATATTCTTTAACCTGATTTTCTATTTTATGGATGTAAGACAATGTGTTTGTGTCATCTTATCTTTTGAAAGATGTTTGTGTGATATTTGACCACGTCAAAACAAACGACTTTGTTTTCCCCTATTTCTCTAGCAAAAAAATCAAGGAAAAACAACAGTTTTGATAATTCTTAATGGACTAAGAAATAATATTCAGTCCAACTCCTAGACCACATGATTACATTGTGATTAGTGCTAGCATGAGTTGCGACATGTGTTGTAAGTGAGATTTTTCTAGTTACATATGTAGTTGCAACGAAAAAACATACTCCTAAATTGTTGAATTGATTTGTGATTCGTGCTAGTCATGAATTGCAGCTGAGAAAAATGACACTAACCGATGGAGCTAGCCACCAGTTGCAACTTGAGTTACAACTAACATTCGATCATCACCGAAAAGAGAAATTAACTTAATTTTCAGTTGAGTGAGAATGAGTTACACCGAACATGCAATAGTTGATCATAAAAATTTATACGTGTGAAAATCCCTAAACATAACAATCCATGCATAATTGTTTTCACAGGCCAAATGAAATCAATTCTAAAGTAATTAATGAAGAAGTGTGTCGAATAAAGAATCAATTGTTCGAAACGATGCCATCAACTACATACAACATGGGGGCTCTTATTTTTATCCCTTCCTGTCACGGGCCTAGGCCTGGGCCTTTCGGCCTTGTAAGCGTGTGGTGTGGCTAGATGGCTACAGGAGAGGAAAGTAGATATATGCCATGTGTGGCGAGGAGACGTCATGGATGATGAACTGAATTAATCCCCTACCTGCTCTCTCTTTCTCCTGAACCTTCCTCTCAGATGTATCCTTTCCAGTGAAACTGAACCTAGATCCTTGTGGTGCGCTGCCCTCGGAGAAGGATCGTTACATCTGGTATCAAAGCCATCTGTATCCCCCCCCCCAAAAAAAAATCCGCTATTCGGTGTTTCCCCTAGCTGAATCTGCCCGTAACATCCATTGCTCTGGGTGCGGATTTGCTTCGGTAAATCTGCCCAAAATCCCAAGCTCGGTTGGGCGATTTGGTCTGCGGCATCACGGCGCGCGGAAATCCCACGCTATCCTCAAGGATGGCGCAAGCAGAGGGTGAGGTGTCGGAGTTAAAGACAGCGCTCGCGGATCTTGCCACGTTCGTCCGCTCTGGTCTCCAGCAAGTCCAGACGGAGACCAACGCATCCATCGCCAAGGTCCATGACCAAACATCCACCAACATCGCCAAGCTCCAAGAGACAGCGGACCGCGTCCTCCGATCGGTGCAAGCGGTCGAGGAGTGGCAGCCGGAGGTGAACGCTAACCTCACTGCGCTGCAGTCAACGGTGGAAGGGTTGGGCACACGCGTCTCCAACTTGGAGGCATCACCATCTCGCGTGGCACCAACAACCCTTGTCCCTGGTGGGCACGGCGTCGCTCAACAGCATCAGGGTGCGACCTCACGAACTCCATCAGTTCATGAGCGTACCCTGGCAAACGGTGCGTTTCAGAATAACCCTGTCAATTTTGAATTTGATACTGCGGTTGTGCGAGGGACTCCTGATAACTCGCCACACCGTCATCGTGATTTTCGCATGCCAAAAACCGATTTCCCAAAGTTTGATGGAGAACACCCCAAAATTTGGAAAGAGCGATGTGAAAAATATTTTCATATGTTCCATGTTCAGGCACAGTACGCTAGCTTGCATTTTATAGGTGCTGCTGCTTTATGGTTACAGAATTTTGAAACACAGAACATAGTAGATCATTGGGCACCCTTTTGTGTTGCTGTTTGCACCAAATTTGGTAGAGATCTTTATTTTACACATATGAATGAGGCATTAGATATTACTCAAACCGGTGATGTCTATTCTTACTACCAGCAGTTTGAGCTCTTGATGCATAAGTTGCTTACACACAACAATGCGTTAGATGAGACATTTTTTGTAGCTAAATTCATCAAAGGTTTTCGCAAGGAAATTCGTTCTGCTATTATTTTGCATAAGCCGAGAACAGTTGATGCTGCGTTATCACTTGCCTTGCTTCAGGAACAACAACTGGAGTTGGACAAATATTCTCCTTCTGTTAGAACTGCACAGAAAGAAGGGTATCACCACAAGACTAAGTGGCACAATAACGCAGGCAAAGGAATTCTGGGAGTTGAGCCATCTGATACTCGTCATCTGGAGAAACACAAAGTTGATGACAAGCCAAATTGGATAGACAAACTTGACAATCTTAGAGCTCAACGCAGGGCACGGGGAGAATGCTTCAAATGCGGAGGCAAATATGCACCAGGGCATAAATGTCCCCGGGCTGTTTCTCTGCATGTGGTTGAAGAACTTATAGATGCATTGCAGCTGTCTTCAGAGGTGGAAGCTGCAGATGATGGTTCTTCTTCTTCGGTAAATCTGCCCAAAATCCCAAGCTCGGTTGGGCGATTTGGTCTGCGGCATCACGGCGCGCGGAAATCCCACGCTATCCTCAAGGATGGCGCAAGCAGAGGGTGAGGTGTCGGAGTTAAAGACAGCGCTCGCGGATCTTGCCACGTTCGTCCGCTCTGGTCTCCAGCAAGTCCAGACGGAGACCAACGCATCCATCGCCAAGGTCCATGACCAAACATCCACCAACATCGCCAAGCTCCAAGAGACAGCGGACCGCGTCCTCCGATCGGTGCAAGCGGTCGAGGAGTGGCAGCCGGAGGTGAACGCTAACCTCACTGCGCTGCAGTCAACGGTGGAAGGGTTGGGCACACGCGTCTCCAACTTGGAGGCATCACCATCTCGCGTGGCACCAACAACCCTTGTCCCTGGTGGGCACGGCGTCGCTCAACAGCATCAGGGTGCGACCTCACGAACTCCATCAGTTCATGAGCGTACCCTGGCAAACGGTGCGTTTCAGAATAACCCTGTCAATTTTGAATTTGATACTGCGGTTGTGCGAGGGACTCCTGATAACTCGCCACACAGTCATCGTGATTTTCGCATGCCAAAAACCGATTTCCCAAAGTTTGATGGAGAACACCCCAAAATTTGGAAAGAGCGATGTGAAAAATATTTTCATATGTTCCATGTTCAGGCACAGTACGCTAGCTTGCATTTTATAGGTGCTGCTGCTTTATGGTTACAGAATTTTGAAACACAGAACATAGTAGATCATTGGGCACCCTTTTGTGTTGCTGTTTGCACCAAATTTGGTAGAGATCTTTATTTTACACATATGAATGAGGCATTAGATATTACTCAAACCGGTGATGTCTATTCTTACTACCAGCAGTTTGAGCTCTTGATGCATAAGTTGCTTACACACAACAATGCGTTAGATGAGACATTTTTTGTAGCTAAATTCATCGAAGGTTTTCGCAAGGAAATTCGTTCTGCTATTATTTTGCATAAGCCGAGAACAGTTGATGCTGCGTTATCACTTGCCTTGCTTCAGGAACAACAACTAGAGTTGGACAAATATTCTCCTTCTGTTAGAACTGCACAGAAAGAAGGGTATCACCACAAGACTAAGTGGCACAATAACGCAGGCAAAGGAATTCTGGGAGTTGAGCCATCTGATACTCGTCATCTGGAGGAACACAAAGTTGATGACAAGCCAAATTGGATAGACAAACTTGACAATCTTAGAGCTCAACGCAGGGCACGGGGAGAATGCTTCAAATGCGGAGGCAAATATGCACCAGGGCATAAATGTCCCCGGGCTGTTTCTTTGCATGTGGTTGAAGAACTTATAGATGCATTGCAGCTGTCTTCAGAGGTGGAAGCTGCAGATGATTCTTCTTCTTCTTCTTCTTCTTCTTCTTCTTCTTCTTCTTCTTCTTCTTCTTCTTCTTCTTCTTCTTCTTCTTCTTCTTCTTCTTCTTCTTCTTCTTCTTCTTCTTCTTCTTCTTCTTCTTCTTCTTCTTCTTCTTCTTCTTCTTCTTCTTCTTCTTCTTCTTCTTCTTCTTCTTCTTCTTCTTCTTCTTCTTCTTCTTCTTCTTCTTCTTCTTCTTCTTCTTCTTCTTCTTCTTCTTCTTCTTCTTCTTCTTCTTCTTCTTCTTCTTCTTCTTCTTCTTCTTCTTCTTCTTCTTCTTCTTCTTCTTCTTCTTCTTCTTCTTCTTCTTCTTCTTCTTCTTCTTCTTCTTCTTCTTCTTCTTCTTCTTCTTCTTCTTCTTCTTCTTCTTCTTCTTCTTCTTCTTCTTCTTCTTCTTCTTCTTCTTCTTCTTCTTCTTCTTCTTCTTCTTCTTCTTCTTCTTCTTCTTCTTTTCTTCTTCAGAGCAGCGCTTCTCGAGTGTTGTCAGCCAATGCTACAAATGGCACTACTGGATCTAAAACTATCAGATGGCAGGGGTTGATTGGTCATCATGAAATCCTCATTTTAATTGATTCTGGCAGCTCCTGTAACTTCATTAGTTCTGCCCTTGTTCAACAACTGAATTTGCCTGTCCAACCTGCGGATGCACTGCAAGTAACAATTGCAGATGGAAACAAAATGCTCAGTTCAGAACAAGTGACGGATCAAAAATGGTGGACTCAAGGCACGACATTCACAACTTCATTGAGAGTCCTTCCATTACCATGCTATGACATTATTTTAGGCATGGAATGGCTTGACTCTTACAGTCCAATGTGGGTAGACTGGAAAAAGAAAAAAAATGAGGATCAAGCATGAGGGCCACAGGGTCACTCTCAGAGGAATTAAGGATAATACAACTTCCTGCAAGTCCATCTCGGCTAAAAAACTCCAGCGCCTTATTAAGAAAGGGGGTTTGGCACAGCTGATTCAGTGTACTATTACACTGATATGATCTATCCACACACGATGTTCAGTGCTTCTATTCTTGGCAGTGTTGGGCCTCCAAGAGCGAGGTTTGTAGAATAAGCAAGTTTTCCCTTAAGTGGATCACCCAAGGTTTATCGAACTCGGGAGGAAGAGGTCAAAGATATCCCTCTCAACCAACCCCTCAATCATGATACAAGTTCTTGTGTCCCCAACACACCTAATACTTTGTCCGATGTAAGTGCACTAGTTCGGCGAAGAGATATTAAAACAGTGGTATAGATGGTGGTAATATTGCAAAGTAAAGATGCAGAAAAAAAGAACAAACGTGCCAAGAAAACTTGTCAAGCGTAGCTAAATTTTGAAACAAGGCCTAGGGATCACTTTCACTAGTGGACACTCTCAACATTGATCACATAATAAATAAGTTCTCTTCCTTTGTGCTACATATACTCTTGTTGGATGATGAACACCACTAATTGTAGATTACAAGAACCCTCAATCTAGAGTTAACAAGCGCCACAACATCCGATATTCATGTTTAAGTAACCTTAGAGTATAATAGATATTTGCAAAATAGACCAAGTACTAACATAGCATGCTGATGTCTCACGGTGCTTCTATTTGTAGACAGTGTTGGGCCTCAAGAGAGGTTTGTAGAACAGAACAAGTTTTCCCTAAGTGGATCACCCAAGGTTTATCGAACTCGGGGAGGAAGAGGTCAAAGATATCCTCTCAAGCAACCTCGCAACCACAAAGCAAGAAGTCTGTGTTTTAACACACCAAATACACTTGTCGATGTATAGGTGCACTAGTTCGGCGAAGAGATAGTAAAACACGTGGTATAGATGGTGGTAATATTGCAGAAAGTAAAGATGCAGAAACAAACAAGCGGCAGAAAATAGCTTGCTAGCGTAGGAAGCAATTCTTTGTGGTGGAAACAAGGCCTAGGGATCATACTTTCACTAGTGGTCACTCTCAACATTGATCACATAATAAATAAGTTCTCTTTCCATTTACTCTTGTTTGATAATGAACACCACTAATTGTGTAGGATTACACGAACCCTCAATGCCGGAGTTAACAAGCGCCGCAACATTCGATATTCATGTTTAAGTAACCTTAGAGTATAATAGATCTTTGCAAAATAGACCAAGTACTAACATAGCATGCACACTGTCACCATCACACTACGAAGGAGGCATAGATCACATCAATACTATCGATAATCAACTCCATAACCTACAAGAGATTATGATCATAATCTACGACAAGAACTACACGACACACTGTCACCATTACACCATGCATGAGGAATAGACTACTTTAATAACATCACATGAGTAGCACATAGATAAATAGTGATACAAAACACATTGCAATCATAAAGGGATATAAATAAGCACTTCACTACGCCATTCATAACAGTGAATAAGTATTTTGTGAAATATAGCCTAAGAGACCCACACGGTGCACACACTGTCACCTTTACACCGTGGGACAAGAGTCTCTGGAGATCACATAAGTAAAGCCCACTTGACTAGCATAATGACATCTAGATTACAAGCATCATCATATGAATCTCAATCATGTAAGGCAGCTCATGAGATTATTGTATTGAAGTACATATGAGAGAGATGAACCACATAGCTACCAGCCGAGCCTCGATGGAGAACTACCTCCTCATGGGAGCAGCAGCGTTGATGATGATGGCGGTGGAGATGGCATGTCGATGGAGAAGCCTTGGGCACTTCCGGCCCGGTGCGGGAACAGAGACTCCCGTCCCCGCATCTTGGCCGCGATGGCTCTGGAAGGTTTCGTGTGTGGCTTATTCCTCTTGGGGTTTTAGGTCAGGGACCTTATAGGCGAAAGGGCAAGGTCAGGGGTGCTGGGCCACCGGACACTAGGGCGCGCCCTCCTCCTCCGGGCCGCGCCACCATGTGTGGGCCCTCAGGCCCCTCTCTCGACGGCTCGGTGCTGGAAGCTCCCGGGATTCTAAGATCTTCGGTGGTGTTTCGTCCGATTCCGAGAATATTTCCTTACTAGGATTTCGAAACAAACAAGCAGAAACAGAACTGCACTTCGGCATCTCGTCAATAGGTTAGTTACAACGCATAAATATGACATAAAGTATGCATAAAACATGTAGATATCATCAATAAAGTAGCATGGAACATAAGAAATTATAGATACGTTGGGAGCCTATCATTCCCCTGCTTAGTTCCTACTCGTCCTCGAGTAGGTAAACGATAACAATGATAATTTCTTAAGTGACATGCCATCATAACCTTGATCATACTATTGTAAGCATATGTAATGAATGCAGCGATCAAAAACAATGGTAATGACATGAGTAAACAAATGAATCATAAAGCAAAGACTTTTCATGAATAGTACTTCAAGACAAGCATCAATAAGACTTGCATAAGAGTTAACTTAAAGCAATAATTCAAAGTAGAGGTAATGAAGCAACACAAAGGAGATTAAGTTTCAGCTGTTGCTTTCAACTTATAACATGTATATCTCATGGATATTGTCAATGTAAAGTAATATAACAAGTGCAATATGCAAGTATGTAGGAATCAATGCAGTTCACACAAGTGTTTGCTTCTTGAGGTGGAGAGAGATAGGTGAACTGACTCAACATAAAAGTAAAAGAAAGGCCTTCTGCAGAGGAAAGCATCGATTGCTATATTTGTGCTAGAGCTTTTATTTTGAAAACATGAAACAATTTTGTCAACTGTAGTAATAAAGCATATGTATTATGTAAATTATATCTTACAAGTTGCAAGCCTCATGCATGTATACCAATAGTGCCCGCCCTGTCCTAATTAGCTTGGTTTACCGGATATCACAATACACATGTTTCCAAGTGTCACAAAGGGGTACTCCATGCCGCCCGTACAAAGGTCTAAGGAGAAAGCTCGCATTTTGGATTTCTCGCTTTGATTATTCTCAACTTAGACATCCATACCGGGACAACATGGACAACAGATAATGGACTCCTCTTTAATGCATAAGCATGTGGCAACAATTAATGTTCTCATATGAGATTGAGGATATATGTCCAAACTGAAACTTCCACCATGATTCATGGCTTTAGTTAGCGGCCCAATGTTCTTCTCTAACAATATGCATGCTCTAACCATTAAGGTGGTAGATCTCTCTTACTCAGACAAGACGTACATGCATAGCAACTTACATGATATTCAACAAAGAGTTGATGGCGTCCCAGAAGCATGGTTATGCACAACAAGCAACTTAATAAGAGATAAAATGCATAAGTACATATTCAATACCACAATAGTTTTTAAGGCTATTTTGTCCCATGAGCTATATATTGCAAAGGTAAAGAATGGAAATTTTAAAGGTAGCACTCAAGCAATTTACTTTGGAATGGCGGAGAAATACCATGTAGTAGGTAGGTATGGTGGACACAAATGGCATAGTGGTTGGCTCAAGGATTTTGGATGCATGAGAAGTATTCCCTCTCGATACAAGGTTTAGGCTAGCAAGGTTATTTGAAGCAAACACAAGGATGAACCGGTGCAGCAAAAACTCACATAAAAGACATATTGTAAACATTATAAGACTCTACACCGTCTTCCTTGTTGTTCAAACTCTTTACTAGAAATTATCTAGACCTTAGAGAGACCAATTATGCAAACCAAATTTTAGCAAGTTCTATGTATTTCTTCATTAATGGGTGCAAAGTATATGATGCAAGAGCTTAAACATGAGCACAACAATTGCCAAGTATCACATTATCCAAGACATTTACCAATTACTACATGTAGCATTTTCCTGTTTCCAACCATATAACAATTAACGAAGCAGTTTCAACCTTCGCCATGAACATTAAAAGCTAAGAACACATGTGTTCATATGAAAAAGCGGAGCGTGTCTCTCTCCCACACAAGGATGAGTTTATTCAGAGAATGAAAATAACAAAACGAAAAGCACACAGACGCCCCAAGTAAAATACATAAGATGTGATGAATAAAAATATAGTTTCACTAGAAGAAACCTGATAAGTTGTCGATGAAGAAGGGGATGCCTTGGGCATCCCCAAGCTTAGATGCTTGAGTCTTCTTAAAATATGCGATGAACCACCGGGCATCCCCAAGCTTAGACCTTTCGCTCTTCTTGATCATAGTATATCATCCTCTTCTTTGACCCTTGAAAACTTTGCCACACCAAACTTCAAGCAAACTCATTAGAGGGTTAGTGCACAATCAAAAATTCACATGTTCGGAGGTGACACAATAATTCTTAACACTTCTGCACATTGCACAAAACTTCTGAAAGTTAATGGAACAAAGAAACTCATTCAACTTAACAAAAGCGGCAATGCGAAATAAAAAGCAGAATCTGTCAAAAACAGAACAGTCCGTAAAGACGAACCTGAAAGGGGCACTTAACTTGCTCAAACGGAAAACCTCAAAACTAATGAAAGTTGCGTACATATCTGAGGATCACGCTCGTAATTTTGCAGATTTTTTCGATTTTTTACAGAGACTTATGCCAGAATTCGTGACAGACAGCAATGCTGTTTCTAAGCGATCCCAAATACAACATCAACTTTAGCATAGAAACTTTACTTGGCACAAAAACATGATAAGGAGAACTTCCAAGACTCAACAAAACAAAAAGTGCTGTAGTAAAATAAACACATGGGTTATCTCCCAAGAATTTATAGCCATTAAGATGGGCTCAGTAATTTTAATGATGCTCTCGCAAATAAGATTTGAAGCAAAAGAGAACATCAAGAAGCAAATTGAAAGCACATTTAAGCCTAACCCACTTCCTATGAAAAGGAATCTTGTACACAAATAAATTCATGAAGAACAAAGTGACAAGCATAGAAAAGCAACACAAGCGCAATTTCAAGATTCTCAACATAAAGAGGGGAAACTTAATATTATTAAGATGCATATAACCATGTTTACCTCTCTCATAATAACTTTCAGTAGCATCATGAACAAACTCAACAATATAACTATCACATAAAACATCCTTGTCATGAGCCACATAAAATCATTACTCTCCACATAAGCATAATCAATTTTATTAGTTGTAGTGGGAGCAAATTCAATAAAGTAGCTATCATTATCATTCTCATCAAGTGTAGGAGGCATAGTATAGTCATAATAAAATTTACTCTCCATAGTAGGCGGCACCAAAAGACCACTATCATTATAATCATCATAAATAGGAGGCGAAGTATCATCAAAGAAAATTTTCTCCTCAATGCTTGGGGGAAAAATATCATGCTCATCAAAACCAGCTTCCCAAGCTTAGAATTTTCCATATCATTAACAACAATGGTGTTCAAAGCGTTCATACTAATATCATTGTTACCAGCATGAAAATAAGATTCATAGGTTTTTAATTTTCACAGAAACAATCCATGTCTTAACTCGGAAATAGAATAAGAAGCTCATTGTTGTCCATTATGCTAACTAGTGTAAACAAGAAACAAAAAGATGCAATTGCAGGATCTAAAGGAAATAGCCGAGTACTTACAACGGCGCGGCTTATAGCGAGATCCGGAGTGTGAGTACCTTTTACCTTTCCTCCTCGGCCGGCGGAAAATAGCTTGATGTCTACGGGTGCTTCTATTCTTGTAGACGTGTTGGGCCTCCAAGAGCAGGTTTGTAGAACAGCAACAAGTTTTCCTTAAGTGGATCACCCAAGGTTTATCGAACTCGTGGAGGAAGAGGTCAAAGATATCCCTCTCAAGCAACCCTGCAACCACAAAGCAAGAAGTCTCTTGTGTCCCCAACACACCAAATACACTTGTCGATGTATACTAGTTCGGCGAAGAGATAGTAAAACACAGGTGGTATAGATGGTGGTAATATTGCGAAAGTAAAGATGCAGTAAAACAATAACAAGCGGCCGAAAATAGCTTGCTAGCGTAGGAAGCAATTTGTGGTGGAAACAAGGCCTAGGGATCATACTTTCACTAGTGGTCACTCTCAACATTGATCACATAATAAATAAGTTATCTTTCCTTTGTGCTACATATACTCTTGTTTGATAATGAACACCACTAATTGTGTAGGATTACACGAACCCTCAATGCCGAGTTAACAAGCCACAACATTCGATATTCATGTTTAAGTAACCTTAGAGTATAATAGATCTTTGCAAAATAGACCAAGTACTAACATAGCATGCACACTGTCACCATCACACTACGAAGGAGGCATAGATCACATCAATACTATCATAGCGATAATCAACTCCATAACCTACAAGAGATTATGATCATAATCTACGACAAGAACTACACGATGCACACACTGTCACCATTACACCATGCAGGAGGAATATACTACTTTAGTAACATCACATGAGTAGCACATAGATAAATAGTGATACAAAACACATTGCAATCATAAAGGGATATAAATAAGCACTTCACTACGCCATTCATAACAGTGAATAAGTATTCTCGGAAATATAGCCTAAGAGACCACACGGTGCACACACTGTCACCTTTACACACGTGGGACAATGAGTCTCCGGAGATCACATAAGTAAAACCCACTTGACTAGCATAATGACATCTAGATTACAAGCATCATCATATGGAATCTCAATCATGTAAGGCAACTCATGAGATTATTGTATTGAAGTACATAGGAGAGAGATGAACCACATAGCTACCGGTACAGGAGCCTCGATGGAGAACTTCTCCTCCTCATGGGAGCAGCAGCGTTGATGAAGATGGCGGTGGAGATGGCAGCGTGTCGATGGAGAAGCCTTCCGGGGATTGTCCCGCCGGCGGGAACGAGACTCTATCCCTGCATCTGGCTTCGCGATGGCGGCGCCTCGGAAGGTTTTTGTACCGTGGCTTATTCCTCTCGGGGTTTTCAGGGACCTTATAGGCGAAAGGGCAAGGTCGGAGGGGTCTGGGGCCACCGGACACTAGGCGGCGCCCCCTCCCGGGGCCGCGCCGCCACCATGTGTGGGCCCCGGCCCTCTCGATTCGGTGTCTGAAGCTCCGGGATTCTAAGATCTTCGGTGTTGATTTCGTCCGATTCCGAGAATATTTCTTACTAGGATTTCTGAAACCAAAACAGAAAACAGAACTGACACTTCGGCATCTCGTCAATAGGTTAGTTTAAAGCATAAATATGACATAAAGTATGCATAAAACATGTAGATATCATCAATAAACTAGCATGAAACATAAGAAATTATAGATACGTTGGAGACGTATCACATGCACACTGTCACCATCACACTATGAAGGAGGCATAGATCACATCAATACTATCATAGCGATAATTAACTCCATAACCTACAAGAGATTATGATCATAATCTACGACAAGAACTACACGATGCACACACTGTCACCATTACACCATGCAGGAGGATAGACTACTTTAATAACATCACATGAGTAGCACATAAACTAGTAGCGATACAAAGCACATTGCAATCATAAAGGGATACTAGGAAAAATACCCGTGCGGTGCATCGGGTTGAAAAGAATGTACGATGTGAAATGTAAATTCTAGTTAATGGAGGTGCCATGCTAGACGATAATGGGAATTTATCTTACATTCTGTGAACAATAATAGCGTGAAATTATCTTATGGTAAAATTACTACAAAGAAAAAGATGCATTATAACTTTGTTCTCCCGGCATCTAGATCTAATCCTAGGTCCGCTGACTTGTAACTACTTATTACATAATGCAATGAAATTTAATTAGTACACTCAATTGATCAGAAAATGAAGAGACGTAGCTAAACACCCGTTCTCAAATGTTTTGCTAGAGCAATCTCAATTTTTTGTTTAAGTGCGCTTATATTACTTTCAAGTTTCAACCATTATTACTTTCGATCTCTGCATAGCTATGCGTAAAGCCGGTCAAATCTAAACGTATTAGAGGATAAAATAAAAAAGTGAAATCTCACTTGTGATCTAAGTTCCTATTTGTTGATTTCTATTGAATATTTTCTAGACCCTCAAGAATTTTAGTAAGTGAAATCCAAATTTGTTAAGGAAGCAAATGTTGCATGTAAATTCATGTACTCCCTCCGTTCATTAATGGATGTCCAGTGGTTCATATAAATTTGAATGTATCTATGTTTAAAAAATGTCTAGATACATTCGAATTTAGACAAACTTTTGACATCTAAAAATGGACAGAGGTAGTATAACTTTTGGTACAAGAAATGATTGAAATATCGTAGGCAGAATATTCATAGATCACCTATGGAAAAATATCAAAATAAATCTGGCGGCTGTGGTAGGTCGCTATCTGTCCTCACTATGCTACAAGTGGAGCAAACTTTCGCCGATCGCAGCATTCGTAGGTGCACATCCTCTATGTTATGAGAAGGCTCTTTTCTTTCCCTATCTAGTACCTGCTGAATCAATTGAAAGCAATCAGACTCACGTGAGGAGATGAACAACGCCAAGGTTGTGTTGGCCTAGCTCAGTTTGACTTTCTACAAAACGTCGACAACGCCAGGCTTGCCGGTCGAGCCAAAACACAAGTAATAAACTTGGTCGATCTGTTCCTTGAGTGGTACTAAGAGCATCCCCACTCGCATGCGCCTACGCCCAAATCCGCGAAATTCGTCCGGATTGGATCATTTTTGGCATGGGGGCAGTATATTTCCAGTCGTGCGGCGCTTCTCGGGAAAAGAGGATGGCCCGGGAGTCCGGACGAAGAGGAGACACGGGCGTATGGTTGGTGCTCCATCCGGAGTTCTCGCGCCCGGGGGGCCGGGGATGGCGTGGGATCGCCGGATGAATTTAGGCCCAAATCCGGACGAAATCGAGAAACCGGGGGTGCGACTGGGCCGATTTCGCCGTCCGGATGTAAAAAGCGGCTCGTGGGGGGCTTCTCGGGGAGACGAGTGGAGATGCTCTAAGATTTTTAGTGAATATTGTTAAACAACGTGTGCAACACGTTGTGTTGGATATAGAGTCCGGTTCCAGTACCTCATGTAATCCTCCTATATATACATATGAAATAAACCAAACTCGGTTATCCGAGTAGTCTCAAATCTACCTGATCTTACATGGTATCAGGCCGGCATCTTCTGCCGACACGCTGATCGCCGAAACAAACCCTAGATCGCTTCGACCGTCGCCCTCCGTCGCCTCGTCGACTCCATGGCGACCTCGTCGAACAGCGCCACCATCGCTCTCGGGACGCCGCCATCCGACAAGCTCACCCGGGCCAACTTCCCGGGCTGGCGCGCCCAAGTTCTGCCCGCCATCCGTGGCGCGCGTCTGCTTGGTTACCTCACCGGCGCGGTTGCTGCCCCGCCGGAGGAACTCGCCGTCACGTCGGACAAGGACGGTGCTGATCAAGCCCCCAAGATGGTGCCCAATCCTGCATATGATAACTGGATTGCCCAGGACCAGATTGTCCTGAGTTACCTTCTCCAGTCGCTCTCCCCTGAGGTTCTTCCTCACGTCCATCGGATCGAGCATGCCGCCGGTGTCTGGCAGGCCCTGGAAGAGATGTTTATCTCACAAAGTGAAGCCAAGATCACCAATCTGCGCATCTCTCTGGCAACCACCAAGAAACTGAACATGACCACCGCGACGTACCTGACAAAGATGCAAGGGTTCGTCGATGAGCTAGCTATGGCTGGTTGTCCCGTCTCGACAAGGGAACATGTGTCCTTTGTCCTTGCGGGCCTTGGTGGTTCCTACACCGCTCTGGTGGCGGCTCTCGGCGTCCAGACGTCGCCGATTTCCCTCAGCCACCTGTACGCTCAGATTGACGCCTATGATAACCGCCAGGAGATGTTGCGCGGGTCCTCTGATCCTGACTTTGAGACCTCCGCCAACGCTGCTCAACGCCAACGCCGCCGTCGTCCCAACCAGAATCCGCGGTGACCGGTGATCGCCGCGATGATCGCCGCCCAGAACGTCGCGATGATCGCGCCCCCTCTTATGGCCGTGGCGGCGGGCGTGCACCACCTGGAGGTGGCCGGGGCCGTGGTCGCGGGCGTCGTCGCACGACACCGTGGGTAGACGTCACGTGTCAAATCTGCAATCGCGAAGGACACAAAGCCAAGGACTGCTGGTACCGGTGGCAAGATGAGGATGACGATTCTGATGACGACAAGGAGGCCCATATTGCCTCCTACGGCGTCGACACAAATTGGTATTCCGACACTGGTGCCACCAACCACATCACCAGCGAGCTGAACAACCTGACGGTCCGTGATCACTACAAAGGACATGACAGGGTCAACACGGCCAGTGGGCAAGGTATGCAAATTTCACATGTTGGTCATTCAGTAGTTAGCACTCCTAATCAGAATTTTCAACTTCGTGATATTTTGTGTGTTCCCAATGCCACCAAAAACCTCCTCTCTGTTCATAGGTTCACATATGATAATAAGGTCTTCATAGAGTTTCACCCTTTCTTTTTCTTGATCAAGGATCAGGTCACCAGGGCAATTCTTCATAGAGGGAGGTGTGTTGGAGGGCTCTATCCCTTCATCTCTTCATTGATGTCACCATCATCATCCAAGCATGTGTTCCTTGCCTCCAAGCCGTCCAACAACAAGTGGCATAGTCGACTAGGTCACCCATCTTTTACTACTGTTAGGTTTATTATTAGACAGAATAAGCTTCCTTTTGTTAGGGATTCTCACATTGAGTCGATTTGTGACTCATGTCAGAAAGCGAAAAGTCATCAGTTACCGTATCCAGTGTCCACTAGTGTTTCCTCTGAACCCCTACAATTAGTTTTCTCTGATGTATGGGGTCCTGCTCCCACCTCCGTTGGTCGTCATGAATACTATATTAGTTTTATTGATGATTACAGCAAATTTACTTGGATATACTTGCTCAAACGAAAATCTGATGCTCTTGCTGCTTTTGTCAATTTCCAGAAATTAGTAGAAAGGAAACTAGACCGCAAAATCCTCACAGTTCAGTCTGACTGGGGGGTGAATATGAAAAATTAAACTCCTTCTTTCAGACACAAGGCATCTCTCACCATGTCTCTTGCCCTCATGCACATCAGCAAAACGGCTCTGCAGAAAGAAAACATAGGCATATTGTTGAAGTAGGCCTTGCTCTCCTTGCCACTGCTCATATGCCTCTCAAATTTTGGGATGAAGCTTTCCTCACTGCCACATATCTCATAAACATGCTTCCCAGCAAAACTATCAACAATGAAACACCAGTTCATCGTCTCCTAGGCACTAAACCCAACTATAAGTCCTTACGTGTGTTTGGCTGTGCTTGCTGGCCCAACTTGCGCCCTTACAACAAACGCAAGCTTGCTTTCCGCTCTACTCAGTGTGTTTTCTTAGGGTATAGCCCAAAACATAAAGGGGTCAAGTGTCTAGAAGTCTCCTCTGGACGAGTTTACATATCTCGCGATGTTGTCTTTGATGAATCTGTGTTTCCGTTCCAAAGCCTTCATCAAAATGCAGGAGCCCGCCTTAGACAAGAAATTCTACTTCTTGATTCATCTCTTTTAAATTCTGATTCTAGGGATGCTACTATTGATGATTTATCTGTGACTAATTTGCATGTTCCTCATGGTTCCCCTAGTGCTCCTCTTATTGTGCAGGATCTGTCACGACATGCTACAGAAAATTTGAGGCCAAATGGTGCTTCAAATAGTCCACCAGCCTCCCCTGAAACCTCCTCACAAAACGACAGCGGCAGCAATTCCGACGACGATTTTCTGACCGAATCTTCCTCGGGATCCCCGCCTCCATCCGATCAGGCGCCTGACACTCCCGCCGCGTCGGCGTCTGCGCGCCGTGCCTCGCCTGCCCACCCGTCTGGCCGTGCCGCGGGATCCTCTGCGCCTGGGCGTGCACGTGGCTCCACGCCCACCGCGTCTTCGGACACACAGGGGGTCCCTGGATCGCCAGTGGCCAGTGGCGGGGCCAGCTCTGCTGCCTCCTCTGCCGCAACAGGATCTGCCGGCTCCTCTGGATCCTCTGCTCCGGCCTCTCCTGTGCCTCAGCCTGTAGCTCGTCGTCCTGTTACACGGGCGTCTCAAGGCATCAAACGTCCCAAACAATATCATGATGGTACTATTCGTTGGGGCATGTCCGCTGTTACTGATGAGCCACGTACCCTGCAGCAAGCTTTCAGTGACCCGAATTGGCATCATGCCATGGATGAGGAGTATTCTGCCTTAATGAAGAACAAGACTTGGCACTTGGTGCCTTCTCATACTGCAAAGAATGTTGTTGATTGCAGGTATATAAAATCAAGCGTAAAGCTGACGGCTCTATTGATAGATACAAAGCTCGTCTAGTGGCCAAAGGGTTCAAACAACGTTATGGCATTGATTATGAGGACACTTTCAGTCCAGTGGTCAAGATAGCAACTGTCAGACTTGTTCTCGCCATCTCAGTCTCTCGGGGTTGGACTTTGCGACAGCTTGATGTCAAGAATGCGTTTCTTCATGGTGTTCTGGAAGAGGAAGTCTATATGAGACAGCCACCTGGTTATGAAGACATGGGGAAAACAAACTATGTCTGCAAACTTGACAAAGCACTGTATGGATTGAAACAAGCTCCACGTGCTTGGTACTCCAGGTTGAGTTCGAAGTTGGTGTCACTTGGTTTTCTATCATCTAAGTCTGACACTTCTTTGTTTATATACCGCAAGTCTGGGGTTACTATTTTCATGCTTATCTATGTTGATGATATCATTGTGGCCAGTTCTTCTCAGCAAGCAACAGATGCTCTTCTTCAAGATTTAAGCAAGGTTTTTGCATTAAAAGACCTAGGTGATCTTCATTACTTCTTGGGTATGGAAGTACACAAAGTTGATGATGGTATAGTTCTGAATCAAGCCAAGTATGCTCAGGATATTTTAGCTCGGGTTGGTATGAAGGACTGCACTGGTTGTCCTACACCTTTATCTTCATCAGAGAAAATAACTGCACATGAAGGTAGCTTGCTTGGTCCTGAAGATATTACAAGTTACAGGAGTATGGTTGGTGCTCTGCAGTACTTGACTCTTACAAGGCCAGATATTTCTTATGCAGTGAATAAGGTCTGTCAGTATCTTCATGCACCTACTACTGTTCATTGGACTGCTGCCAAGAGAATTCTGAGATATGTTAAAAGTACTCTGCGCATTGGACTTACTTTTATGAGGTCCTCATCCACACTTGTTAGTGCTTTTTCTGATGCTGACTGGGCCGGCTGTGTTGATGACCGCCGTTCTACTGGAGGTTTTGCAGTTTTCTATGGCCCTAATCTGATTTCTTGGAGTGCAAAGAAACAGGCTACAGTCTCTAGGTCAAGTACCGAAGCTGATACAAGTCAGTGGCTAATGCAACTGCAGAAATGATATGGGTACAATCTCTTCTCAAGGAATTGGGAGTGAAGCTTCGACAGACACCAGTGTTGTGGTGTGACAATCTTGGTGCTACATACTTGTCAGCAAATCCAGTGTTTCACGCCAGAGCCAAACACATTGAGATAGATTTTCACTTTGTTCGAGAACGAGTGTTGAAAAAGCAACTAGAAGTTAGATTTGTTCCTTCTAAGGATCAGGTTGCAGATGGCTTCACAAAGCCACTCCCTGTTAGAAATTTCTTAGAGTTTAGACATAATCTCAACTTAGTGAGTTGTGATTAAGGGAGGGTGTTAAACAACGTGTGCAACACGTTGTGTTGGACATAGAGTCCGGTTCCAATACCTCATGTAATCCTCCTATATATACATATGAAATAAACCAAACTCGGTTATCCGAGTAGTCTCAAATCTACCTGATCTTACAAATATCTCTCGAGAGGCACATCGATTGCAGAGCTCCTAGTAAATTGAATTGGAGCATGTGATGCGAAGTCAATAAATCTTGGAATTCCCTTGCTCCGCGCGTGATGCATTTTCCGTTTTTCGTTTTCTGTTTGTGAACCAAATCCAATTGTTTTCCGTTTTTCTCCTGAATCTTCCAAAGTACCAATGGACCACCCCATCCATTATTGCTTGCTTCGTGCTGTGCTGCTGGTTCTGCTATGCACAAACTCCCGGCCCTCTCTCCACTCTGGCGTGCGGCAATGGTGGCGGTGCCCTACAGCCCTACAGGCTACACCGCCCGCGTGTGCCCTGCTTCGCTTGGACAAGACTGCAGCGTCGGGAGAGGGTGGCTGTAGTACAGACGCCGCCAATAGAGATTGGGAAATTAGTGGCATGCACCATCAAGATCAAGGAATCAAATTCTTCAATTTGCGCTCGGGTCGACAGAGTCCATGCCCAATGTCCTCGTGGCTGGTTCGCTGCCGCGCTGCCTCGCCTCCAAAACCGTCCAGGTCGGAATCTCCGGCTACAAAAAACGTCACGGTCTGGATCAAACTCCTCCGCCCCCAGTCCCCGCCGCGCAGTGTCCTTGTCGCCAATGTGTCACGGCGGCTCAGGGACGTCCACGATCAAATCCGATCAAATCCGCGACGACGACCACCTTGGAATTTGTTTATCTGGAAGTTGCTCTCGGCTAGGCGTTCCTCGTTCGTTTTATAGGCGCCTTTGCCTGGATGAACGGGAAATAGAGTCTGACTCGACAACCCCATCGACGCGTTGCGCTGCTCTGGACTCCCTCCCGATGAGCACAACAACTCAATTCCAATTCTTTCTCTCGGGTAAGCCAGGATCCTTTCTCTAGGTTAGTTCGGCCTGGGCCCATCCGCGGAATCGCAAGGCGACGGGAGGACAACAGGTTCGGCCGACCTAGCGAACCGCAGATGTTGATGTTGGGCCTACAAAAGTTTGTGACCCGTTTGGCCCGTTTGTGAACCACCATAACAATTTAATAAGTAAAGATAAATAAGACTTCACTATGCCATTCATAACAGTGAATAAGTATTTATGAAATATACCTGCTATAACCCACACACAGCATACTGACTGTCACATTTACACACGGGACAAGTTCCGGAGATCACACAGTAAAACCCACTTGACTAGCATAATGACATCTAGATTACAAGCATCATCATATGAATCTCAATCATGTAGGGCAGATCATGAGATTATTGTATTGAAATCATAGGAGAGAGATGAACCACATAGCTACCGGTACAGCCCCGAGCTCGATGGAGAACTACTCCTCCTCATGGGAGCAGCAGCGTTGATGAAGATGGTGGTGGAGGTGGCGGCTGTGTCGATGGAGAAGCCTTCCGGGCACTTCCCCGTCCCGCGGCGTGCCGGACCAGAGACTCCTGTCCCCAGATCTTGGCTTCGCGATGGCGGCGGCTCTGGAAGGTTTCGCGTGCACGTGGCTTATTCCCCTCGTGTTTTAGGTCAGGGACCTTATATAGGCGAAGAGGCGGAGTGGGAGGGTCGACGAGGCGGTGACACACCAGGGGCGCGGCCCGCCGCGCCACCCTGTCATCCGGGCCCACGGGCCCTCCTCCGGTGGCTCTCGGTGTTTCGAAGCTTCTTCTTGTGATTCTAAGATGTCGGGCGTTGATTTCGTCCAATTCCGAGAATATTTCCTTACTAGGATTTCTAAACCAAAAACATGAGAAAACAGGAACTCGGCGGCATCTTGTCAATAGGTTAGTTCCGGAAAACGCATCAAAATGATATAAAGTGTGAACAAAACATGTAGGTATTGTCATAAAACAAGCATGGAACATCAAAAATTATAGATACGTTTGAGACGTATCAAATACCTGACATGATATTGGAGGAGATTGAAAAACATGATGCAATATTCCAAGAACCAACTAAATTACCACCACATCGACCATTTGATCATTAGATTCCCCTTTTGCCTGGAGTAAAACCTGTCAACATTCGCCCATACAGGTATTCTCCTGCTCAAAAGGATGAGCTCGAGCGCCAACTAAAAGATATGTTGCAACGAGGCGTAATTCGGCCTAGCTCCAGTCCATATGCCTCACCAGTTCTTCTTGTGAAGAAAAAGGATGGTACCTGGCGCTTTTGTATTGACTACCGACACTTGAATGCCATCACCTTGAAGAACAAATACCCACTGCCAATTGTGGATGAGCTCTTAGATGAACTAGCTGGTTCTGAATGGTTCACTAAACTAGATTTACGTTCTGGTTATCACCAAATCAGATTGGTGGATGGGGAGGAATCAAAAACAGCGTTAAAAACTCACAATGGTCATTGGGAATTTAAGGTCATGCCTTTTGGGCTCACAAATGCCCCTGCAACATTCCAAGCGGCCATGAATACAATTTTTGCACCGCTGATCAGGAAGTGTGTGCTTGTTTTCATGGATGATATACTTATTTATAGTACATCCTTGGAAGATCATCAAAAGCATCTGGCTGCAGTCTTTACGATTTTGAATGATAATCAACTATATGTGAAGAAATCCAAATGCTCCTTTGCTCAGAAACAACTTGAGTACCTTGGACACATCATCAACAAATCTGGCGTAGCAACTGATCCAGCCAAGATTCAAGCAGTTCAAGAGTGGCCTATACCAGCTATAGTCAAACAATTGAGAGGTTTCCTAGGTTTATCAGGATACTACAGAAAGTTCATTGCTCACTATGGACTGATCAGTAGGCCACTTACAGACTTGCTCAAGAAGAACACTTGTTTTGTTTGGACAAACACAACTCAACAAGCTTTTGACTCACTCAAGTCAGCTCTAGTCCAAGCACCTGTCTTAGACTTACCTAACTTTAAGTTACCCTTTGCTATTGAGACAGACGCTTGTGATGTGGGCATTGGAGCTGTGCTTATGCAAAACGGACATCCCTTAGCGTATTTGAGTAAATCATTGGGAAAAAGGGCTCAAGCCTTGTGCACTTATGAAAAAGAATGCTTAGCCATTCTCATGGCAGTAGAGAAGTGGAAGCCATACCTCCAGCATGCTGAATTTACAATATACACCGATCACAAGAGTTTAATACACTTGCAAGATCAGAAACTGCAACAAGGCATGCAACACAAAGCTTTCCTAAAGCTCCTAGGTCTCCAGTACAAAATTGTGTATAAGAAAGGGAAGTACAACCAAGCTGCCGATGCTCTCTCTAGGAATTTCCTCTTGACACAGTTGTCAGCTATTTCGGCTAGTACCCCTAAATGGCTGGACATCATCACTGAGGCATACTTGCAGGACCCTGAAGCCCAGACTTTGTTGACTGAACTTGCAATCACTGGTTCCAACAACAAAGGTTACTCTCTTCATGATGGGTTAATTAAGTACAAAGGAAAAATTTGGCTCGGCCATCACAAAGAAGCTCAACATACCATTCTGCAAGCTCTGCATAACATCGGTGTTGGGGGACATAGTGGTATTACTGCAACATACCACAAGGTAAGGTCCCTGTTCACCTGGCCTGGCCTCAAGCAAAGTGTGCACTCATTTGCTACCCAATGCCAGATATGCCAACAGGCCAAACCTGAACACACTAAGCTCCCAGGTCTGTTACATCCCCACAAAATTCCACCTCAAGCTTGGCATACTATTAGTTTGGATTTCATTGAAGGATTGCCAAAATCCAATCAGTATGATTCAATTTTAGTAATTGTGGATAAATTTACAAAGTATGGGCACTTTATTCCATTAAAGCATCCATATACTGCCCTGTCCATTGCACAGCTCTTCATCAACAATATCTATCGATTACATGGTCTTCCAGAAGTCATAATTTCAGATAGAGATAAAGTGTTCACCAGTGCTCTATGGCAAGAATTGTTTCGATTATCAGATACTATCCTCAATATGAGCTCCTCATACCATCCACAAATAGATGGCCAGACAGAAAGACTGAACCAGTGTCTTGAAACGTATCTGCGGTGCATGGCTCAATCTTGTCCATCCAAATGGTCTAAGTGGCTCCCTTTAGCAGAGTATTGGTACAACACTACTCTACATTCAGCGCATGGAAAAACACCTTTTGAGGTCCTCTACGGCCATAAGCCGCGTCACTTTGGCATCTCTCCAGATACTACAGTCACTGTGCCTGAGCTAGACACTTGGTTACAAGATCGTTTCGAAGCAACTCAACTTATTCAGCAACAACTTTCTCGTGCTCAGAACCGAATGAAACAGCAAGCTGACAAACATCGCCAGGAAAGAACATTCATTGTTGGTGACTGGGTTTACTTGAAGCTACAACCATATGTGCAGACAACGTTGGCTCGCCGATCTTGTCAGAAACTTTCATACAAGTACTTCAGACCATATCAGATTCTGCAGCGTGTGGGAGAACGTGCCTACAAACAGGACTTGCCCGAGTCAAGTAAAATACATCCCGTGGTACATGTCTCACTCCTAAAGAAACAAATCTCTTCTTCTGTACCTGTGCAGGAGGATACGGCCCTCACCTGTCTTCAAGCAACGGTTGAATGTGTTCCTCGCCAAATTCTAGACACGAAACTGGTACAGGTCGGCCATGCTGCAGTCGCCCATGTGCTAGTGCAATGGTCTTCAGTCCCAGCAACCTGGTGCACCTGGGAGCATGAAGCGCTACTTCAGGCAAGGTTTCCTTCATCAACAGCTTGGGGTCAAGCTGCCTCTTAAGGGCAAGGGACTATCACGGGCCTAGGCCTGGGCCTTTCGGCCTTGTAAGCGTGTGGTGTGGCTAGATGGCTACATGAGAGGAAAGTAGATATATGCCATGTGTGGCGAGGAGACGTCCTGGATAGTGAACTGAATTAATCCCCTACCTGCTCTCTCTTTCTCCTGAACCTTCCTCTCTGATGTATCCTTTCCAGTGAAACTGAACCTAGATCCTTGTGGTGCGCTGCCCTCGGAGAAGGATCGTTACACTTCCTTCCTCTTGTCGCCACCGTTTCAGAGAGCTCCACCATCACCATGGCTCCTCTCCCCCCTCTTCGACGGCCTAGCTGGACGGATATGGCTGAGGAGAGGAGGCCGAGCTCCTCTATACAACACTAGGGTATAGGTTAGGATTATGTCTAGGTTTGCCCCATGTGGTGTTGGGCGAGATGTTGGCTGGGAGTTCATTGCTGGATTGTTCGAGCAACTTCTAGTAGTGGGTGGCGGTGTGGTGGCTAGCGGTGGTGCTCCAGTGGAAGGAGCCAAAGAAAAACGATGGCAACACCTATGCGTCCTCTTCAATAAGGCTCAGGTGCCTTCTAGATCTGCAGGATTGGGTCATTCAAGCTTTGATGTGAGTGATGGTGGCATCAGAGAGGTTGGGATTTGGCATAGTCTTTAATCTATGCCAATGGATGAAGGTGTTGAGGAGTTCCTTGGAGTTCATCAGCTAGGGACTCGTGACAGCCATAACTGTTTTGCCCCCGCTCTTCATGGTCGAAGGGTGGGCCTCCTAAGCCGCATGTTGCTTGTTGTTCATCAACCTGCATGGGCGATGCCAATGAGGAGGGAATCTAGCTGCTTCCACCTAGCGTCCAACGAAGTCATCTTCCCCAGTGGTGTGTCGCCCCGCGACGATGATTTGGGCTAGCAAGTTGAGCAGAGCTCATCTCATTGCAGTGGAGAAAAGTTCTGATTGCTTTTATTCATGTTTCATGGTCCTTTATGCAAACATGTATGTGGTTACTAGGTCATTCGAGACCTTTCGCTGTTAAAAGGAAGATTGCATACAACGTACAACTGAACCGTGCTATGCTTTGAAAGCCGTTTCTTCTTCAATATTTGAGAGAACACATATAAATGGAAGATACATTACAACATGTCTTAAGTAAGAAGATCACGTTTATAACTCGCAACTAAATTCTTTCCATGTGCATCTGTGCCACAAAGTCCATCAGCCAAGCAACTCCGTGTATGTGCATCTTGACAAAAATGTCAACAACCAATAAAATCATTCTATGTGCATCTAAGCATCTTTGACAATCGTTTATCAAATTTTCAAAACTTGACTTCTTTTGGGTGTATTGCATGCTGAAGAGAATATGTCCTAGACGCAATAATAATTGTTATTATCTATTCCCAAGTTGTTAATTAATGTTTATTTCTTTATGCTATAATTGTTGTGATTATTGAATACGTGATTTGGTAGGAAAACACACAAACACATGTATAGAACTAAACAATAAGTTATTTCAAGTCCCGCCTCTAGGAACAACTTACAAGTTAATCGATGATCATGTTTTCCAGATCATGAGTATTGTTAATGTAACAACAATACCGTTCAACACTTATAGTATATTGTCGGAAGAACAATGATACTGAACCGATCAAATGTATTTTATATAACAAGATAATATCCGGAAATCAATTCGGCTCCCGGGTGCATATGCTCCCTGTATCAAAAAATTATATTTCGAAATGTTGAAAAATGTTGACAAAAATTCTACATGTACATCTCCATAATATTGTATATGTCAAGTTTCGCGAGGAAACCAATATGTTTTGTGGTCTGTGTAAAAAAGAAAGTATCTATGAAAAGCTTTATTTTCAGCATTGAATTTTTCTTTTTACACATCACCACGACAAGGATTTTTATGAAACAACTTTGTGAGCACGTAGCACGTGAAGATGACGTTCGAATTTTCGTTTAATTTTCTGACATTTCAAAAGTATGTAACATGCATTTAAAATAAAGGAGCATATGCTCCCATGTGCAAAACACCATTCCCGATAATATCATCACATCTTAATAGTACAATCTCATAGTTTTAACTTATGTATAAGTCCTTCAACCATGAATATCAAGCATCCTCATATCGAAGGGTGTGCCTTGATCATTGTCAGATGCAACTCATAAATGGGGAAAATAAAGGCTTTGTTTGAGTACAAATGAAAGTATGTATGAATACTTGGATACTTCAAGATTGGGGTATTTCTCCTCCTGGCGATGGAGATAAACACTCCTGACCCTCTCAGTATTACGATATCACCATATCATCTGCATAGACACTTTACGATAGGGATCACGTCTATACCGGGATACATAGACAAGTAAAGAGTATGATACCACAACACGGATGATGGGTACAATAGTCATAGGCTTTGCATCACGAGGATACCAAAGTCTCGCCTCAGGTCATTATAAAGTATCATGAGGCTAATAGTGATCCAGGCCCCGTTGTTTGTTATTTCTCTGAAAGAGTTTTGGAACCATGTCTACTTATTACGAGTCACACACTTAAGGCAAATCAATCTAAAAGTGAAAGTAGTTTATGGTAAGTGGTTGAGTGATCGTCTGGAATAGTTTCGGCAATATCGAAAGAATTCTGGTGAGGTATCAAAAGTCATTCCGGTGTCATCAAAACAGCTCCGGAAGTACACTGGAATTGATGCGAGATTTATTATGACTGAGAAACAACATACTGAAATGCTCTGGAGTATACATAAATAGTTTCGATGATTTTTTGGAATCGTTCTTAATTTTTTTAAAGAGAAATTTAGAGTTCCATGCATCGAGAGAGGCATTGAAACAAAGTCGAGGAAGATAGGGATAAGGCGAGGGACCCTTAAGTTTGGTAGCAAGGGCCCTTAGGGGTTCATATCTGCCAACCAAACCATATCCCTAAGCCCCCAAAGGGCCACAACTAGTAACCCACAAGGGGTGGATGGGTGGGAGGGGCGGCAACTAGGGTTTTGGGGAGGACACTCAGCCAACCCATCCTAGGCGGCGCGCGGCCAGGCGGTGGCCAAAGGGGGGGGGGGACCCTAGGACTTCTCCAAGATGGTCTTCTCCCGAGACTTCTATATAAACCCAACCCCTTTCTCTCTCAAACACACAATTGGCCACGTGATTCTATCTTTCCTATGTTCGGGGTTTTTTCATGAGCTTACGTCAAAAGGCTGAAGTACTCTCACCGACAGGACTATACCCTGGATGGTGGAGCTCTGTTAGATTGTTGAAACACACACATGGATACCGACAGAGTAAGCATCCGTTCAATTCTCGGAGAAAGGAGGAGATTAAATCCTTGCGCCTGGGATGGATATGCGTAGGTGCGGGACCACGTTCAGAGTCTTCATCGTCCCTTCCACATAATTATATATTCCACATAAAATAAGAATTGGCTAAGTTAATTTGGCTATAGTTTTGTACATACTATGATTTTTGTGCTTCCAATCCAACGCGTGTGTTCCTATCACCGTTGTTATAGCACTCCATCACTAGAAATGGAACAATTGTTTCTTTCTCTTGATCTACTATGGTTGACAACCGACGGGAACCTATCCAAAAGGCTGCAACACTCTCGCCGACAAGACTACACCCAGGACGGTGGAGCTCTATCAAATTGTTGAGCTGTACGCGTGAATACCGGTGGAGGAATCATTCGTTCAATTCTCGGAGAAAGGAGGAGATTAAATCCTTACGCTTGGGAGGGATATGCCTATGTGCAGGGATAGCCGCGTTCAAAGCCTTCATCGAGTCTTCCACATCTTAATTGGTGAGTGGCCTAGATCCTCTGTTTGTAGAATGCATCTTCATACACATGCATGTTAAATCGAGTGGGTCACTTGCTTTTTTTTTTCAATTGATTGGCATAAATTACATCCCGTTTGCACTACTATTTTGCATGTAATTAAATTAGTAAATTACTAGCACATTAAAGAATTTGAATTACATTTAAATCAAGTGTATTTATATGATAGAAATTGTACAAGACTTGGCTGGATGAAATCGACGGACTTGTAGATGCACCCAACAGTTTATGGCTATGGAGAATACATCGACGGCTTGTCTTAGATGTTGAACTTTGATTTTCGATGAATGGTAATAGGTGTCTCCATTTTACATGCTAGGTCTTGGAAGTGTTGCATTTCAGGTTGATCCTATGATCTTTCTTCAATGTATGTCTGGTTGAGGGAGTCTTCATAGAGTCTTGGTGTAGCACAATATGTTAGGCCTTGTTGGAGATTCTAGATGACTTGCCTTCACATCCTGGTCTTCATGGGCGTCGTGGGTTGAAGAGTGGTGCATGTATGTGTACCATATAAGGATACGATCTGGCCACACACTTGTATCCGACAAACCTTTGATGAATATACCTTTAATGAGGCAGCCGATCTTGAGATGTCGCTAAAGTTGGCCTTGGTCCTGAATGGACCCGTCTAATGAGCTTGGTGACTTCGTTGACTGGGATGATAGGTCTTGTGGCCGGGGCAGGAATCTACTTCCTCCAGTTTTTTCTAATTAACTTGAATTTAGTATAACTTTTATACTACATTTAAATCAATTAAAAAGAACCGAAGAGAGTAGATAATAGATCGTTAGGAGTTTCAGCGACCTCGAGAAGTCGCGGTGAACCCAAGACCCGAACGGTTGATTCCTTGATGGATCTTGGCTCCCGGCAGTAGGTTCTGAACTTGTTAATAACCTGGCTGATAGATCGTGAAACGCTTGTTAGCGTGACAATCTCGACTTCTTCATTGTGAATGTTGATGATGATCCCGCTAAGCTGAGTTTGCGTGCGTGCGTATGCACCTGATACACAATTCGATCAGGGTACCTCTATCTACGTGTATCTCCGGGTGCTTCTCTTTTGCTACCGCTAGAAACAAGTGCTGAATCAGGAGACGAATCAGCGAATCAAGCTAGAAACCAAAGACGGATAAACCAAAACACAAACTGACGTAAAACACCCATTCTCCCCTCTTTCCGCTACGTGGACGTATATGCCTTCTCCAATGCAGTCTGCACTCACGTACGGTGGCCTCGACGTCCACGATCGCAGGCCGCATCATGAGCTGCCTCGCTCCACGTCGGGCGGTTCGATTCACGGCTGGGGCTCAGCGCGCGGCCACCAGCTCGATCATCACTACAGTAGCTAGCTTCCTGGTAACCCACTGTCCCACCAGCAGCCTCTATAAATTGAGCCCAGCTCTCTGAACTCATATATAACAACACATCGACGACATCATCTCTACAACACATCGAGAAGATCACTTAACTGTGTAGCCAGATTCCTAACTAGCAAGCCTCCTGCTCTTTCGCGCTTGATTTTTAGAGTTGCTGACTAATGGCGAACATGATGGCCATCGCCTCGTTCACCGGTGCCGCCGTCGTGATTCAGGGAGCACGCGGCCGCTTCGCTGCCCGCTCCCCGGCTCTGGCGCTGCGCCGACGCGCCGTCGCCGTCAGGGCCCAGGCCGACGAGCCGAGCACGCCACCACCAAACAAGCCCAAGGCAAGCACCTCCATCTGGGACGCGCTGGCATTCAGCGGCCCCGCGCCGGAGCGTATCAACGGGCGCCTCGCTATGGTGGGTTTCGTGACGGCGCTGGCCGTCGAGGCGGGGCGCGGCGACGGTCTCCTTTCGCAGCTCGGCAGCGGCACCGGGCAGGCGTGGTTCGCCTACACCGTGGCGGTGCTGTCCGTGGCGTCGCTCGTGCCGTTGCTCCAAGGTGAGAGCGCCGAGGGCAGGGCTGGGGCCGTCATGAACGCCAACGCAGAGCTCTGGAACGGCCGCTTCGCCATGCTCGGACTTGTCGCACTCGCCGCAACCGAGATCATCACGGGCGCGCCCTTCATTAGCACCTAATTATGATGATGTGGACTCATTGTCGTACGTGCGTGTACAGCATCGTCATGAATTTCTCTAGTACTTGCTACCTAAGCGTTTCGAATTGTATCCTTGATGCAGTAGATAGGAGAGATTGTAGGCCCTGACAGGACATTTTTGCAAATATAATACATATATACTTCCATATCGCGCCCATCTCTTGTGTACTTTTGTCTTTTCTACACTACATGGTTTAGAAATGTCATGTACAGTTTATATATACGCACGTACTTACTGAGTGTCTGAGTATACTTTTAGAAGATAAATATACTTCTAGCCCCTTTGCATCTTTAGAGTGTTGAAATAAATATATTACCTAGCTTCTTTCTTTAGTCTGGACTTTTAGTTTAGTTGTCTATTGCATAAATTCTACAAGGTATTACAGCCAAGAGGTCTCAACTTACCCAATATTAAAGAAAATCTACGGTCTACATCAAACCAACGCTAAGTTGTAAAATAGCCTAAACGATAAGGAGGAGTGTTAAAATAAATATAATGTCTACTCTAACTCCATTTTACCGGTTCAGACTTTTGATTGAATTGACTAGTGCATCAATTTATAACAAAATTTTGGAACTCGCTACGTCAGCTTGGCAATAAGTTACAGGTTCAAATCTCGTTGTGCGATGTTCATTGTTGGCCTCTTTGGTTTTGCAAACTAATTTATTACAGGAGACAATATACTTACTCAATCACTCAATCGATCCACCTAAGTGAGTGATTTTCGCGCGTCCGATCATTATACGAAATCGATTCCTATGTATCAATTTTTTAGATTATGTAATATTTATCCCCAACAATTTTTTCCTAGTATGTCTTGCTTCGTGCCCTCGTCGATCGACGGGAGAGCGCCAGTTCTTTCTCTTGAACTGGTGTCTTCTCCGCCAAGGACAGCTTTATCTGACGAGGAGATCATTGTGTTTGGTCGCATACATGAAGAGGCTTCAAGGGGAGTGCGGTCAAGTGGACGACTTCGCTCTCAACCTAATGCAGACATGACTCAGCTTGAGAGGGCGATGATGATCGCTCAGAGGCGTGATGATATGGTTGGACAAGGTATGTGTCCACCCCAAACTGCGTCTTTACTTTGTTTTTCGGATGATCAGATTTTAGATAAAGCGTTTTCTATTGCATGTTTCTCTAGGGATATCTCGCGCTGAACGCTTAGCTTTGTTAAAATGATAAAGGATAATGAGTTATAGCATATGTTAACAATGTTAAAAAATCAAGAAAAATGTTCTAACATTTGGGAGGAAGCTCCTTACTCTTGTTGTATCACGTGCTTCAGATCTAAGTGAAGATTTGGGGGACGAGGATGACATATTGTACAACCGGCTATTACAAAGGATAGGCGAATTCGTAAAAAGAAGACTGATGATAAGACTAAGGTTTGAAGAAGCAATCGCATTAGATTTTCAAAATCGAAATCTTAGTGGAAGGTCTAAAAGGAATGACTTGGAATAATGAAGGGTGGGTTTAAGGATCCTGGGAAACACCTTTTCGTTAAAGAATCTATTAGGGATTATTGTCTGGATTTTATTTCACTTTTGGAAATGGGCCGATCTAATTTTGGGCTACCTTTTCGAAGAGATTTAGCAAATGGCAAGGATTTTTCATGGTTTTGCCTACCGCCGCATGGGCGATCTGGTGAAATTCTGATAGGGCAAAGATGTCCGATATTTCAATGAGATGATGATAACGTCGATTTGTTGGCGGAGTTCATGCTTGACGTTCTGACTACACCTGCAAAGCTCGTGGGCTAATACAATCGCTAGGACAATCTCCGGGAGTTACTGATCTTGCGGATGCGCGATCAGACAGACCAAAAGGTCTAAATTCCTACCTGAAATCGAGAACAAGTAAGAAATAATAATGCAATCATAATTATTGCGGATATAGATGAAAGCTTTATTGAAAAGGTAGGGTTCTGAATAGTCGGTCTTGTTTTGAGCGTTGGCCTCAAAAGAAGTACACACGAAGAGTTGCGTAATGACTACAACTTCAGTCTAATTAAAATCTGAGTCTAAATGTGCTATGGGGGTATTTAAAGTAGGAAAAGGTGGAGGTTTCACAGCCATACGTATGGTGGCCGAACCAAACCCTAGGAGGCCTTTCCCACGGACTCTAAACGGCGATTGTCTTAATTTCTGCAAAAATGACATGGCTTGGCCCAAACTAAGGTATGCAACACAGAAGAAAATAAGTGGACGAAACACACATTTGTCCAAGTTCCTCATTCCTCATTATGGTGGCTTCAAAGTTCTAAATTCTTCACTTGCATCCTCTTTAATCCTCACATGTTTGCTGCCACCTCCATGCATGATCATGCTCCAAAGCTTGCTCCCCTTGTCCATGCTAGGTCCATCATTCCTAAGAGTAGCAAACACATCTGATTTAGGCAGCATCATATTCTCATGTATGTAAGGAATAGTTTCAAGAAACGAAAGAACCTGATAGTTAAGTTGTTTGGCACGAACCCGAGTGATTGGTCTTTCTATTTGTGAGGCTGTAGGTATAACGGTTGTATCAATAGATGAGATGTCATCATCAAATTCTTGTAGGAATTATGTGGTGGTTCCTAAGATACTGTCTGCTGTTGTAGAGGCAAGTCCTGAGAAAACACCACAATGAGCACTGCTCCACTAGTATTATATCGCCTGTGAGTGGTACAACGTAAAACATATGCGGGTCCGCGCACAAGCTCCAGAAGAATTACAACTCCACTCTTATTTAAGATCAACATAGAAATTTCCTACTTTACAATGAGGTAAGACTGCAAATAAACTCCGGAAACACTCATAGTTCAACCTCACGAACTCTATTTGTAGAGTATATATTTAACTAGCTATAGAGGCTATGTAAATAGATTCTAGTCAAATAGGCTAGGTTTAGGAAGCTGTCTTCATTGCTAATCTAGGTTTTCCTCTTTAAATATGGTATCCACTCTCCCGACAGGGTCCTATCCCTTGAAGTAGTTGCTGACTTCTCGTTCTCTCGAGTTGCAATCAGATCCTCCTTTTGATGTCTCCATACTCCATGGGGATTAAGAGGGATGAGTACTGTTATTACCAACAAGTTCATTTTAGGAAAAGAGGTGTTTAATGCACTAGCTACTACCATAGAACAGTCATAGGCAATGCAAGTTTGTAAACATTTCTTCAAAAGGTTGCTTTATTCTCAAGAGCTATGTCCGTCAGCCCCGGTAGACTAGAACTTCATGGAGTTCCTTTTCCGGCACAAGCTCGCAGCTCCATATCCCAACAGGAGGATCAAGTCGCACAGCTGTTATGACTCACAGTAGGTGTTGTTTACCCATAGTGACCTATCTGTTCCCAACCGAGTCAGCAGTTCCACACTTCCTTGGTGTGAAGCCCAGTATACATAGCTAATCATATTCCTCCGCTACCGCACACCCACCCTTGTTGCATACTCAATCTCTTGGTCCTCGCTGTCCCATTGTTCCACTCACGGTGGACCCTCGACCACGACAACTCTCCTTCCGGGCTCTACCATGAACTCTGGTCGGTAACAAGAACCCATCATAGGACCAACACTGGGGAACTTAAGGTTTCCGCCTCAACGCTGTTCTAAAGCATAAGTGTCTGATGTTTCGCCAGACTTAAGGCTCTCAAATTTTCAATACCGCTAAATTCTCTGATGATACAAGGTTCACGAAAGTTGCCATTCTGCTGATGTACAAGAGGTGAATACAATTGACTATACCATTCCATTCCGCATCTTATGGTTAACACCGGTATTACGCACAAGAATCATCGATTATTACTTGTTGTTTAACTTCTAGATGGATAAACTTGCAATGGAACCTCCACCATATCAACACCAATCCATGGTTCCATTGCCCACCACATAGTCATATTCATAGTTATGAAAATAGTGGCTTTGCTTTTTATAATAATGATAAACAGTACTTTGCAAGTAATTCGGTAAAAATACTCAAATGACATACAAGCTAAGAATTTGCCTTTGTCTCCAAGATTACGCAGATAAGGTCTTCACGCAATAACTCCAAGTTCTCAAATAGCATCATCTGTCTCGATAAGGATGATGTTTAAAAGATTGGAAAGGAGCATAATGCATAAGTATGAGATGTAATCATTCTAAGCGTGACCTAACCTCGATGATTTAGGATTAGTGAGTGGTAATGATTTGTTTAAGGGTGTGTTGCACTTTAGAATGATTTACACTCAAGGTTCTTATTAGGTTTTGGTTAACTTGGTATCATAAAACAAGTAGTAATACATCACAAAATAATATTAATATACAATACCTACAATAGCATTTGGTATAACTTAACATGTAATGAACAAGTAGTTGGTTTTAGTAATATATGGCATGGTTAATTATTATTTCTCATGACATTTAAGGGTAACAACTTAAAGAACATGTTCTTAACAAAGAACAAGTACATGATTAGGTTGTGAGTTCTATGGTTTACTATGGTTCCAAATTAGTTTCTCGAGTAAGGTTTTAGATGGATCATATCAAGGTTGATCCATCATCATCTGTGGATTGTAAGCAATGAGTTAAACCAGAACTAAGCATTGTTTATACATAGTTGCTATCAAGGGTGATTCATCTTGCTGATTAGATGGTTAGGGTTTATAGGTCCTATGAGGCAGGGTTGGGCTACTCCTTATTTTCTTAAAAGAATAACTTTGAAGAACATATTACTTAAGTAGGAAGAAGTATTACAATTAAGGTTGAGGTTGTCTGGGTTTTCCTATTGACTAGGTAGAGGATGGTTGGTTCCTAAATAGATGGTTCATAAGTATTCGCTAATAGTAGGGTTTAGTGGGTATGGAATAGGATGCACCATATTGAGCATGGTTGTTATTGGAGTTCATCACAATGGTGATAATATGAATGAATAAGGATGATATTTTTGGCATTAGAAACTAGGTTTTAGACTTGGTTAATCCTAAATTTGATCATTTAGGTTGGATAGGGATGCATACCTAGAATACTAAATTATGGATAATAGGGCTCCTACATTTCATGTGAACATGTCAAATATTTAATTTCTAATTATGGTTCTATGGATCAAAAGGAAATACATAATCTCATGTTATATCTAGGGTTTAAGGTTTGGAACTTATTTAGGGTTCATTCACACATAAAATAGTGGAGCTAGTGTTCCTAATGGAATTGGGTTTTAGGAATCACATGAAATGATAGGTTTGTAATATCATTCCATATGGTTTAAATTTCATTTACCATATAGTTTTTTTAAGATAATAACTTCATTCATAATACAAGTTATTAATAACTTTAAATAAAAATAATATTGAATTTAGCATTTAGTATTTTTTATGAATTAATAATTAAGATAATTATTAATTAGAGTTAAATCCTCTTAATAAGGATTTAGCAAAATAACAAAAAGAAAGAAAATTAATTTTAATGTTTTATTTATTTTTCATCAGTTTTTACTTATTTAGAAGGTTTTCCTTAATTATTACCCTTTTATTCAATTAAGAATAAAAGAAAATACTTTTAATTATTAAGTTTTAAACAATTAAATTTTTATTAATAATAAAAATTCATATTATATTTTTATTGATAGATTTTCTTTTTAGAATCATTTTGATATCTCATTTAAAAATTGAAATATTTATTCTTGTAAAGTTTCAGCAATTTATAGAATTTGAAATTAAATATATAATGCTAAACGTACCCAGGCTATTGCTACGCACATAGGCTGACTGGTGGGCCAAGGCTACGTCAGATGCCACGTTGCAGTTGACTGGGGTCAAAATTGAAAGTATGGCCTGGGAGCTCTATGCCGGCGGGAATTCATGACGGCGGCGAGGCTCCAGGCGATTTACGGGCGCGCGCTGATGTTTGTGCGACTCTACGCGACACGGGGAGTCTAACGGTGGTGACGCCGCCCCCTATTGGTCGCCGGCGCTTGCTCGACGGCAAGCCCGAGCGGCGGTTCTTGCAGGTCTCCGGCGGTGGCACGGTTTAGGATGCTAGGGAGAGAGTGGAGTGGTCCACGAGGTGCAGGAGCTCACCAGGAACTCGTAGGAGTGCTCAGGCGAGGCAGGGGTGGCCGGATGGCGACTCCACCTTCGACGAAGATGGTGACCGGGGCAGGGCCGGTCCTAGGATTTCGAGGGCCCGGGGCGAAAGTACAATTAAGGGCCCTCAATATAACTATTAAAATAATTATTAAATATTGATAATATATAATAACTATTAAGATTAAACATCTAAATTATATTCAAACACATAGTTTATATAAATTTTATAGAAAATTTCTTATTTGATATGCTAGTCAATTCATTTTTTCACTACTTGAGGCCACTTTGAAAGAAGTATTACCGTAACAAAGAAAATGATCGGGTCATTGGGATACCCAAAGTGATGAGTTGTTGTTCAAAAACTTTATCTTTTTCAATCGGGGGTTATAAGGATTCTGCAACTAATATCATATATGTTGATTCTGCACGAAACCTTGTCGCCACACGTTGTCTAAGAATTTTGCGAAGTCTCCTCCCGACAACTTAGCCTCTTACCTCTCGACGTGGTATTTGTGGCAATCATAGGGCCATCAATTAGTCGTCTCCCGCTCTTGTCCAGAAAATAGTTGAACACTGTCGACGTCCAATAAAGAGAAAATTAGGTTTATACATGTTTATTTGTTGGGATTCACCTGTATTTATACACTAAAATGCATTTAAATACACATGAATAATCCTAATCACTTCATTTGGAATAGATGGGGTATTAGAAATCAACTCCTAATGAAAAAGAAAATGCGCCATTTTTTGAAGCAGGAAAATATGTCGATTCTTTCGCATTTTTCTTGAGAGTTCCGTGCTAGATTTTTTTTGGATCTGTCGGTTTAGCCATGGGCCACAGACCAAAGGGCCACTTCTTTTCGGCTTCTCCGGTGGCTTCTAGGAGAAGCTTCTCCCCACCAGCTTCTCCCAGAAGCTCGAATCCAAAATTTGTTTTGGCTTATAATCTAGTTTGATCTAAACAGAACAAATTTGGCATCAGAGGGAGAAGTAGGTAGGAAGAAGCTTCCCCCATAAGCCATCGTAGAAGCCGAAAAGAAGTGGCTATTAATCCACTGCACGGTTGTACCTGACTAAGGTAGGGCCCTAGACTAAAGTGAATAAAGGGAGCTAGCCAAAATAAGAAGGCCCATCTAACGAAAGTAGAAAAAGGCCCCAAGAACCACAGCGCTTCGTCTTGTTCCTCCTGAAAGCCGTGTACTCTACAATAGCTTCGACCTGCTCTAATGGCGGCGGCGTCCGCCGCAGCATATGCATGCCTAGCTGGGAGTTGGGGCCCCCTCTTTCCGCGGGCCCGGGGCGCCCCCGTGGCCGGCAGCGGAGAAGAAGTGGTCGGGGCTGACGATTCCGAGCTCCCGCGGACGATTCCTTGGTCGAGGACGATCACGGCATCGATGTGAAACTGCAGAAACACTCGCTAGAGCTAGGGTGGCGAGGAACGGCGAGACGAGGCGGATAGTGGCGAGCTAGGGTTTCATGAATTTGGGCGATTGGAACGAAGAGGGGTCCGATGGAGAGCTTCTACGCCTTTTATATAGCCTCGCCGGCGTGTGCTGGCAGTCAACTTCGGCGGCGGCGACCGCGGGACGTGGAGGTTGGCCGGCGCCGTGGTGCTCTCCCGTGCGTGCAGAGACGAAGACGAAGATGGCGTCCTCGTCCTTGGTCTTATCCAGCGAAACGATATACTGGGCTGTTCTGGCTCTGGTTCCTGGGCTAGGCCTGGGCTGCTTCTGGGCTTCCCCAGTTGGGCTGCTGCGGCAGGTAAGTCCATCTTTTCTCCCTTCCTATTTTATGTTTTCTGTTTTAATTTTATATTTTGAATTCTGTTTTAATTCAAATTCTAATTGCAGGTTTCTTACTTTGGTAATTCCATTAAGTTGTATAGCAGTGTTTATTAAACCATTCTTTCCTTTTGGAACAAGTATTTTATATTTGATTATATTACATACTTGCAAGCTTATTCTAAATATCAAATAGGCATGAATATAGGTGTTCTTTTAAACTCCTTTTTCATTTGGAATATAATGCTGTTTAAATCAATTTAGCTTGATGATTTATTCAAGGTAGGAATACCATTAGGTCTTGGCAATGTTCTTGCCCATATGGTTGTTCATTTATATTTTGAATATGGATATGTTTTCAAATAAACATTTTAATAGCGACACATCAAGTTTCCTTCTCTTTGGGATCTAAGAGTAATTTCTCAAGGCTTGCACTCTTACTTATAATTACTAGGTTTAGTCTTCCCCATGCATGATAAAATAGTTACTTGTTAAATATTTCATGTGCTCCTCTAGTTACTAAGGATCTAAGAGTTGGTTTTATCTTATACCAGTGGTCTTCTAGTATTATCCTTAATCTATCATTAAAGTAACTAAAGTGGCTATGGTTTTTTTATAGTTAACTTTGGTTATAATGATGAATAGTACCATATAAAGTATAAGTTTTGACTTTCTTGTGTTCTTTCATTGATGAGTAAGTGAAATGTAAAGGTGGTAAGATTCTACTTATGATCACCAAGTAATTTATAAGTTAGGGTTGAGATATAAGCCTAGGGTTGCTTACTATTGATCTCCTTATAATTTCATGTGGTTAATGATATCTACTTATCATATTAGTATTTAACTTATCCTTACATAACTCAAGAGCATGATCATGGTTAGACATGATCAACTTGTTCTTGATATCATTACCTCAAGTTCTTAGGGTTTATGATCATCACTCAATGATCAAGGTTTGGCTTCCTAAGGTATCTCTCATGACTTGGGTTTCTCACTTCCATGATCAAGCATTGTCTTGATCAACTAAGGTATAACACTTCTATTGTACTTTCTTGGATAGTACTGCTATGGTTGCCTCAATAATTTATATCCCAGGAGAATGCCTAAGATAATAACTTATAGCTCTACTTAAGGAATGATGGTTTAATTAACCATTTGGATGTAGGGATAGGTCTCTCCCTAAAGTTCAAGTGTTGCCTCAACTACTTGAGTGTAGCTCCATAGCTTGATCTCTCTCATATAGGTATAGTTATTCTAGGGTTTATGGTGTACTCACAAGATCTCATTGGTATGAAAGGTTAAGTCTCTACCTAGAAACTTAGTTGAATTAATCTCCTCTTTAATCCATGGATATAATCTTATTTCATGTGATATTAGGTTGTCTCACGACCGAAAGGATCGTATGCCGCACCCAGAGGGGGTGTGAATAGGTGCTAACCAATTTTTAGTTCTTTTTCACTTAGGTTTGACACAAAGGTAAATTCCTCAGATATGCAACTAAGTAACTACCTATAAGGACAAGGTTATCAACTACAAGATATAGCTGACGCAATATAGGAGATAGAGTGGGATAGAGGTAACCGAGAGAGTGTAGCACGCGCTGGACACCTTAGGATGACTTAGTTCCTTCCTTGCAAAGGAAGGCACGCCTACGTTTGGAGAGTGTGGTTGCTACGCAAGCCAAACCAACAGCCACGAAGGCTTCACTCAGACCTCCTGTGAGCAACGCCACGAAGGCCTAGCCCACTTCCACTAAGGGATTTCCTCGAGGCGGAAACCAGGTTCCTGGGGCACACATCCACAACCGAATTGGAGGCTCCCAAATCAGTAACAATACAACAATCAACAACAATACATCAACACAAACCAACTAGGGAACCAAATAGGAACACTAGCATGAGATCCCTCAAACAAATGAGGGGGAAATGAAACGCTTCAGTGAGGATGTAGATCGGTGTCTCCTCTTCGAATCCCCAAAGATCAAGAGCTTTGGTTGTGGGAGGAAGAGATCCTGCAAATCTTGTGTTTCTTGAGGCTCTAAATGGTGGTGGCTTGCGCACTTTGCTAATGATTGCTGGGCAACTGTTGCAGAAGAAGTAAAATATTTATACTTCCTCAAAATCTATTGCTAGTTTCTTCAAATATATGCCTGCCTAAGTAAGGGCCGATAATCCACCTCCCGAGCATAATCCGGCCTGACAAAACAGCTGACAATATCCCACCAAATGTCCGGCTCCCTAACCAGAAGCAAATCTCCGTGTCCCAGTCAGAATCGAGGGGGCCGTGATATTTGAAATATCCGGCCCGGATATTCTACTTCTGGTACAATACCGACAAGACTCGGGCAAAAATCCGCCTATCGCGTCGTTTTCCTCGACTTAGCTAAATCGTGGGCCTGAGCATTAACAATATCCGTCCTCGGATTATCCCGTCATAACTTACGACAAATCCAACACACATGAATAAAGATCTAAATCCCTGTACCACTTAACTAAACATTAGGTATCACATGCATTGACATCAAACACTCAAAACATAATATGAGAGATGTTCTTTCAATCTCCCCTTTTTGGTGATGACAATATACGGATTTGCAAGAGAATAACTATAGAGACAAACATGATGGCAAAAACATAGAGGCACTCCCCCTACATGTGTGCATATAAGTAATTTGCATTTGAATACAAATACACAACACATAGGATTGAGGTGCCTCAACACTAGAGATATCCATCATGAGCTCTAACACGAGACATAAACAAATATGAAGTGGAGATAGGATGCAAGAAATCATACCCATGTGTAGATAGATGTTGACAGCATCACACATAATATAGCAGCATCATCACACATAATATAGCATCCTTGATCTCAACATATAGAAATCCGAAAACCATAACAATGTCTCACACCACATAACACATAGTTTTAAACGGGACACAACCAAAGCAAATAGTGCAAATAAGAGGGAACACAAGCAATAAAGGAATGGTAAACACATATGCTTGTGCCCAAACCATGCAAACCCGAGATAGTTCCTAATAGAACACTTCTCCCCTTTGCATCTAAGCGCCAAAAGGGTTGTTGCGATGCTACTCCGGCCCCATGGGGATCACTCTGAGGCATCATCATCACTGGACCGGTATGCCGCTTCCCTTTCTTCTCATCGCTGTCAAAAATCCTTCTGAGAGCATGAGAGGTGTTGGACTCTTTGGAAGGCAATCATCAAGATCACTCCATGGAACCTCTGCAGAGTGCCATCCATCAGAACCCTAAGTACTTCTGGAGGCTGAGGCGGGGGTCCTTGATCACTGATCAGTTTGTGAAGAATAACTCACTGGAGGTAAGCATCTCAACGCCCTGGAAACAGCAACAGAAGTTCTCCTCATGATCTCAATGTTCATGCAAAGGATGTGACGCTGAAAACAACTAAGCCGTCACTTGCTTCTTCATAGCCGGGACATCAGGATGACGAGCAGGAGCAAACCCACTAGAACGAGCATCACCCATGAAAGTGTCAGGACTACGAAGAGACTCGGCTTGCTTTCGTAGGCCTTTCTTGACATTGTGCTTCATCAAAGGATACCACTCAAGCCCATCACACACTGCTACGTAGTTGTTGATGAGAAATAACGTAGGGCATAGGAAGTGTGGTCCTAGAGACCATGGCATCATGGATCTCATGGAAGATAAAGTCCATGACAACAGATGTAGTCCCGTTCTCATTCACTCATTTGTTAACACTATACCTGAGGTGCATAAGGTCCACAAGTGGCTCCCCGGAGAGCATCATTGTTACCACCACTTGGGCAAATGGTTGCCCGAAAGAACCGGCTGAACGATCGATAGCGGAAGCTGGGCCTCCAGCTCCACCAATTTTTCCCGCCGAGGTATAGGAGGATGCACTAAGAGCATTCTTATCTGCTCTGCTGTGGTCCATGAAGGCGACGACTCCCTCAATAGGAACTCCAAGAAAACCAGCAATGAGCAGAGTGGCAATGGCAGTTGAGTGGAGCTACCATCCATTCCATAGTGTTCTCACCTTGATTGCCAAAGTGGCAAAGAACCTGCCACCAGTCTGGCTATAGTCACATTGGACCATGATCTGGCAAGCCCACCCTTCCACTACCCATTGCTTCAAAGTGATCAAGACGCCGTAATGTCCAGCATCGATCTGGTCGATTCTTCATGGGCTCATAGACGCCCTTGTAGATGAACTCGCCAATGCAATTGCAGATCTCCCGCCCCGCGATTCCTCTATCCTTTGGACACTGACACCGCCTCTTCAAGCGGATAGCTGGAGTAAGAACCGAGTCCATGGCCTTGTAGCCTCTCACTTCCGTGGTCTTCCGCCTTGAAGACTGGACTTGCGAGGCATTGAGGCAAACTCTCATCACTCAGATCGATCATGCTCTGAGCGTCTCCGATCAATTCTCGAGAAGCACCACCCGTGAGAAGCAAAGGCGGTAGCAAAGGAAAGGTAATGCTCATAAGTCATGTAAGATACAAGTAATATACTCGAGAAACATGCTATAAGTCGAAAATCTAGACATGATGGATTGTGCTTCACCCAAAAGATATTCTGTGCCTGATAACCTGCACCTCAGTTGATGATCCTGCACCACGATAATCCGCCACTCTCATGATATCCGCCCCCGCGAGATTTGTGCTTCCAATCAAAAGTTTGCGAATTAGACTCACATTTCATAGCATGCAAGAGGAGTACACTACAAATGATTTGAAACAACTAGACACCCAATTCCACCAAGAAAAGAGCACATATAAACCAACATCTAGGGTTAGAGATTGTGAATCATACCCACATCCATTGTGGAAACTGCTTGGAGGAGAAGGTAGCTGAGAGAGGAGCACCCGATCCACCCAAGAACTCCGAGAGGGGGCGAACGAGAGTCTCCTGGCGAGGAGGAGGAGATCCTGGCGAACTTGAGAGGAGAAAAGTGGAGCGGTCAAAAAAGTTCTTGATGTTTGCTCAAACCAGAGAAGTTTGGAACAGTGTAGATGTCTACAGTTTTTTTACTCGGTAGTTTTTTCTCACATGTTTCTGGAATAATCCTGTTCTGGCCTGGATCATTTCACACGCGGCCCGCCGCACTAGATGTCAAAGCGGTGGTTATTTGCAAGACTCGTGTGTGATGCAATAAAGTATGACGTCACATATAAGGTGCAAATTTACCAATAAGATGGAGCAACCTAGATCATCCGACCAGAAAACCTCAAACTCCAAGTTTTTTACCAAACATGACAAATGAGCAAGATGGAAATGGCTAGGAGAGTGTAGGCTTAGGTTTAGAGGGTACAAACTGTTGATGGTACATGATCACTCAAGTTTGCAAGATAAGAGCAAATAAGGCCAAACTAGAGTGATTTCCCATAAGAACATGGAGTCGTCAAATAAAAGGCGATAAGACCCAAATAACTCCAACTCCCTTCATTAAAGATGTGTTCAGCCACCATATATGAGTGTTATGGCATGGCACCGCGAAGATATATCTTGGGCCCCAAACCACTACTCATCATTGAAGCTCACATATCATTATATGATATAAAGAGAATGATTTCTTTTAATGTTAGCCATTATGGGGGGAGGGATAGCTCAATAGTTTAAACCGAACCCCCCATTTCCATGCCCACATCTAAAATCAAATAAAGTTTTGAGACAAATGTGTTTTGCAATATGGTCAAGCTATACTCCTTGAATCAATGATATTTAGCTCATTTCTCAAATAGCAAAACCTTGCTTCGAGGTTTCGTGAATATATCGGCAAGTTGATCTTTGTAGGAACATAGATGAGCCTAATATCACCACTAGCAACATGATCCCTATGAAGTGATTCCTGGACTCAATATGCTTCGCTCTTGAATGTTGCCACCGGATTATAGGCAATATTGATAGCACTTTCATTGTCACATAATAGAGGCACTTTGTCACAAATGACACCATATTCCTTTAAAGTTTGCCTCATCCATAACAATGTGCATCCACTTGCGGCGGCAACATATTCGGCTTCGGCGGTGGAGAGAGATATGCAATTTTGCTTCTTAGAAGACCAACACACCAAGGACCTACCAAGGAATTGGCAAGCCGGATGTTGATTTCCTATCATCCTTATCACCCGCCCAATCCTCATCGGTGTATCGGTATATACATTGAGAATAAAGCTTGAGCCTTTGGGGTACCAAATACCATATCTGGGGTATTAAAACTCAATATCTAAAGATTCTCTTTTGAGAGCCATCATGTGGCTTTCCTTAGGAGAAGTTGATACCTTGTACACACACCAACACTCAACACCATGTCCTGTCTAGATGCACAAAGGTAAAGCAAGGATCCAATCAAGGAGCGATATACCTTTTGATCCACCTCTTTACCATTGGGATCAAGTGCAAGATGACATTTGGTAACCATAGGAGTGGCCACACCCTTCAACTCGGCCATCTTGAACCTCTTGAGCATGTCTTGGAGATATTTTGCTTGATTGATGAAGGTTCCTCCTCTCAATTGCTTGATCTCAAAACCAAGGAAGAACTCCATCTCTCCCATCATAGACATCTCAAACCTATCGGTCATAAGCTTTGAAAATTCATCATTGAAAGTTTTGTTTGTAGAGCCAAAGATAATATCATCAACATATAATTGGCAAACGAAAAGCTCCCAATTAACCCTCTTAGTCTGCGTCCAGTCGTAGTAGTAAGATAACTCTTCAAATCATCCCAACCAGGCCTTATGTTTATAAAACAACTATGCTCTGGAACCTGAATGACATGCAATGTTACCACCAATACATATATTCAACACCAATTCCATAAAAAAACCTATGTATTTTGTGTTAGCTTTAAATGTAAGTCGGAGAAATGCCCTCTTTATATCAGGTTAATATTTTACATTTAGAAGCATAAATAAGAAGGATACTGATGGACTCAAGACGAGCCACGGGATATAAGTCTCTCCAAAGTCAATTCCTTCAACCTTGAGAGAAACCTTGAGCGCCAATCTTGCCTTGCTCTCTACAATATTTCCAAACTCATTCATGGTCTCTGAATATCCACTAGTGCCTAACATTATGACACTCCTTTGGCTTCTCTACTAAGGTCCACACTTTGTTGCGTTTGAAGTTGTTGAGTTCCTCATGCATGCTTCCACCCAATCCGAATCTTCAAGGGCTTCAAAAACTTTCTTGGGTTCCACAACGGAGATATAAGCATGATGATAACGTAGACATCACCTTCTTGTGGAGACTTTTGCTCGAACATCACCAAGGACCTTGTCATGAGTGTGTCCACGAATTTCAAGGGTCCTATCTCTTCTTGCTAAACGACGGGCCTCGATCTCCTCCTTGGTTCTTTTGGGCCTTGGAGGTGTCACTTGATCAACTTGATCATTTGGGTCCCCGTCTTGACCTTCAATTTGAGCTTCCTCAATTTCTTGAGAATGCTCAACCTCATGTGCTTGATCTTGGACAATATTTGGTGAAGTGCAAACATAAAATGGATACTCATCGGAGCCATCATCAATCCTTGGTTGATCTTGTCCTTGATCTTGTACATGAGAGGGAGGGTTTTCTTCTTGTTCTTGGGTTGGTGCATCATTAGCTTCAATAGATGGGGTTTGTTGATGCTGAGAGGATGAGGGCTCCACCGTGGTAGAGCATAGTTCTTCCCGAGACGCCACACCGTGTCCCTCAATGGGGGGGGAAAAATCCTACACCCATTCTTACTATGGCAACTTGAGGTATTTCAACACCTGCACAAACATCAACTTGGTTAAACTTTACACAGTTTAACTTTTAAAAATGATATAAGCTCTATTCATTGGAAAGGAGGTAGTAGAAGCTAAAAATATATGACTTGGCATATTGTTTACCAACAAATATACTCCCTCCGACTTTAGGAGCAAATTTAGACAAACGAACTCCTTTGATTTTGTAGAAACACTGACAACAACCGAACACCTTAAAGTATGAGATATTAGTAGGCTTGTTCACGGTGAGTATTTCATATGGAGCCTTGTTCAATCCTGAGGAGGTAGAGCCGGTTAGAAGAGTGGCAGGCTGGAGATGGCTTCTGCCCAAAAGTTGTGGGGATTTATACCCCGCCATCATAGATCTTGCCATATCCATAAGAGTCCGTTCTTCTCTCCGCAACACCATTTTGTTGAGGGGTGTAAGCATCGGAATATTGATGACGAATCCTCATCACTAAGGAAACAATGAGTGTGTAGTTCTTGAACTCTGAGCCGTTTGTTCCTATTTGTAACATCCCAAGTTTTAACAATAATAAAATCAAGGAGATATCTTTTGTAACAAACAAAAACTTTTTATATGCATAGAGTGTCACAAAGTGCATGCATATGAGTGATTATCTTTGGGGCATTTGCCATGACAGGTTGATATGATTATCATTTACACAAACCCTAACCCCATGATCATAATAAACCACTTGAGTAAATAAAAGAAAATGCTATGTGAGCCAAACCCTCACATACACATAGGGCAAAAAATGCAAACCATCACCAAAGGCCACCATGGCTTGATCTTGGTTTCCTGAAACACATGAGAAATCAAACAAGTTCCAAAGGCATCAAAGAAAAACAAAATCAAATCAAATTCTAAACTCAAAACCATCTCACATATGATGATGGTCAATTATGCAATTTATAACATGATCCCCTCTTTACCCCTCTGGTTAAATCATTTCTTACACTAAACTTGTTCAACCAAGGCCATGTCATCCAAGATGATGAACTTTCATGTTGACCACCATGGCTAGAGTTGACTAGGTTGACCAGAATAAGGGTGACAAGTGAGGACTTTATATTAATGTGAAGATCATACCCAATTTGGATTTTTGCAAACAAACTTCATTTTGATCACCACCACCACCACTCTATTGCAAATATTATATAAATCAAACCCTGCAAATTTCATTCAAAAATTCCAAACTTTCTCTCTTGCGTCGAACACCTTGCCAGCATCATTCTGCCAACCCTATACATTGCTATATCCAGTGGATCATCGACTCAACCATCGACCCTAGGTCATCCTCAGTACCCTCATTGACCCCTTGCATCATTGCAGTACTGGAACCAAGCTTGAGTATGCAAAATATTGGAAAACATGCTGTGTCGTGCATGGTATGACACACACACATGCCAACTCTGTTCATGGCCTTCCCCACCATGAACCACCATGTCTTCTAACCGCTCCACACTTCGGGATCGAAACACGCAGCTCACCAACGGTGTGCACCGTACGCTGCTGAACAGACACGCCTGTATCACAGCCTGCAAAGATGCACACGCATCGCTGTAGCGTGCATGGCGTGGCGCTCGCACGCGCCCGGCCAATGCCGACGCGAGCTGCTCCAGGACGCCAAATATTGGATCCTCATTGGCCCCGCACTCCGTGACGACGCCAAGAACCACCAGGACATCTCCATCGGCCCGCTGGAACGCTCGTAGCCGACGGGTCACACGACGTCCGGGCTACGGCTCCGGGAGTCGTCACGCGCAGGCCCTCTCCCCCTCGCTCGTTGACGTCGACTAAGCGCGGCTGTCACCGCTTTCATGACGTCGCCAGCGACGAGCGTCGCACTGCCACCCGAGCTGCCCTCAGCCGTTGTCGCCATGCTGTTCCTTCACAAAGACGTCACAAATACCACCGCCGCCAAATAGCGCCCCAGCCTCTCCCCCTCCTCACACAAAACCTTCCCCTCTCTGCCCTGAACACTCCTCTCCATCCAATTTCACCCCTGCTCCCGTAGTAGCCTCCCACCAGCTCGACGCGCCGCGGGGCACGGAGCCCGCCGGAGGAGGAGGCCACCTCAGCACGCGCCACTGCTTCCCTCTTCCACCACAACGCGTCGCACCACCGCCACCGCCGGAGCTCCGACGTGCTCCGACCCCACCCGCGCGCGCCCGTAAGCTCCTCTTCTCGCCGGAGATCGACGGACGTCTCGCGCTCGTCCGACCGCGCATCCGATCCAACGCCCATTCACGCTGCTGCTTTAAAACCCAATGACGTGTGGACCACCTGTCGGGCTGTCTGTGGGCGTTGATGCTATCGGGCCGTCTACTTCTCCTCTCCTGAATTCTACAGAATGCTTCCCACAAATCCCATTAATTCAACATTAAATTTCGAATTTTGTTAATTACTCTCGGATGCTGTTTTTAAATTTAAATAGAATAAAATCTACCTAACCAAATTTGACAATTTTATATATTTGGAAAACTTTGTGAAAATATCTACAAAAACTACACTGGCCCCAAACCTAGATTATTTGTCGAATTAATCTGAGAAAATAAACAAGGTAGGGCCTTTTCCACTTCAACTAATTATTAAAAATTGAATAAAATGCTTTTAAGGTGAAACCAACTCTCAAAAATCATTTCAACATAGCTATCAGAATATGCAAAAATATTGTATCAGTGTTTGCATGATCATGTCCTTGTTTAAAAATTGGCCCTATGGCTATTTAAAGTACTTTGTAAATGAGCATATTTATTATTAATGTGTATGAGAGCATCTCTCTTATTTAAATCTTGTCTACACTAAGTTACTATGAGAAAGACACCATGGTCATGTTAAATTTATATTAGATTTAATTGATGATATTAAATCATTAACCATGAGTTATTAAAAAGCATGAGGTGATGAACCTCATTTAAATCTTCTTTTCCCAAATAATAATTATGAAGAGGTTGACCTTGGTCAACCTAGTTCATATGACATTAATGAAATTAAATCTTAATAGGACTTAATGAGAAGAAATTATTTTCTCAAGAATAAAAGAAACCCAAATTAATATTTATAATGAGAGGAAATTATCTTCAAGAATAATAATTAAATCAACTCACATAATAAGCATGTGTTATGATAGTTTAGTAAGAGTGATTCATATGTGTGCTTAGCTTAGTATTTGTGTTGTGTGGTGATTGTGTGTATCATACTGTATTTAGACGCTAGTACCAAGGAGTAACCGAGGAGGAGGAGGTGTACACTCAAGGAGAGACAACTTTGATCAGTACAACAATCAAGGCAAGCTAATACACTTGCAAAGTGCAAAGCTCTCAAGGGCAAAGCACCTCACCATTTGTTTTATCTTTATTAAGCCTATCCCAGCTTTATTACAAGCTTTACTTTCAAGTTTTACTACTTTACTTTGTCAAAGTACTTTTTGATTCATGATTCACTTAATCTAGAGAAGGACAATATCATCTAAGTTAGTCTATGTCAATCAAGCTAAGATAGCACCCCTCATGATTAGTGGCTAGTGCTAAATGCCTAAAATTGACTACTCTAGATGGGAACATGGTGATATAAGATGATGATGGTGAAATTATGAAAGGAATTTTGAAGGTGAATAAGACCAAGAGAAGATAGTGATTTTGATTAAAAATTAATATTGGTTTGGATGCGATACCTTTCCAATTATTGAGTACCCCCACAATACCTGATTATGGGTAAAGGCTTAACTAGAAGTTTATGTATCTTAGTATGGGTTCCCTCTGAACACACATCATAGGGGTTATGCCGAGGCTGCCTCCGTTGTTGATAAATGATGTGAAGTAAGGTGAACTGTCCGGCCAAGCCCTGTGCCTCCCGGGTTGACAGTTTGTGTTCACCGGGAGGCCAAGCTCATGGGGAGAGGTGTCAAGACGAGGTTAGTAAATGAAAGTTATGGGTTGGATGATCCCAGACTGGTGGATACTACATGATTCAAACCACGGATGGAATCAAATGTTGTGGCACAAGTGTGCAACCTCAAGAGAGGTAAACCTATCTGAAGGTCATCCACTTGCCATTTATCAATGGAAGGCCATCTGTCATAGATAGACCAGATGGTGGATGGTGAATGATGGAATGGCGGTGAATCACAAATCGAAGTTAGAATGACATCAATGTTCCCACTGATATAACTTATGAATGATCTATATGAAATGAGTATAAACCAAAATTGGCTTTATGCAAAATGAAACTAGAGCTTAGTACCCCCTCTTGAAGTTAGTTAGTGATTACTTTGGTATTAGGTTTGGCAGAGTACTTTAAAGTACTTCACTACTTTGTAGGCTGCAGTCATTTGTTGATGAAGAAGAGCAAGAAAGAGGAGGACGACTACACACAGACGTCACTGTTTAACCTGGGGAGTCGTCCGACGCCAAGTGCTTTCTCCGTGGAATAGATGGTCTGCTCTTATTACGTCCATATCAGATGTCCGTTGATCAATAGATCAAATCATTTGTGTAATATTGGATCATGTGACCTATTTGTAAAGACAATGATGGCTTGTAATGAATGATGACTTATGATATCAATGGTTATGTCTCCTCACAAAAATAATATTCCTGGGATTGCGATGAATGACATAATAGGCATCCTGACTTAAAAATCCGGTGTTGACGTTGGTATCAGAGCTATTGTTTGACCTTAAGAGACCCTAGTTTAGAATGGATGCTTTGAAAAATCTAGTTTATAAAATCAAGAAAATGAATATCTCAGAAAACTACTTATGTTCTCTTCTTCTACAGATCTTTCGAAATGATGAGCTATGCTCCCTTCTTCTAAATTCATCTAAAAATATTGTCACACTTAGTCACCTCTAACTTAATCATCCATTTCACTTTCAGATGAAGCCCTACGTCCAAACGGAGACCTACGATCTGGAGAACGGAGGAAGTCTGGTGTTCGGGCGCGACTTGTACCTTGTGTCCGAGAGGCTCGAACGTCCACCTCTCCCAAGCTCCATGGAGTCCGGATCACACACCCCAATCAAACAGCAGTGGGATGATCACCGCTGACTTGAAGGGGAGTTCGGAGCCTCCCATCTCGGGATCCCTTTCTCCTTCAAGGCATGCAACCGGCCGGACGGGCTTGCTCACGCGCTCTTCCGGAGGGACTTGCTCGGGTGTGTGGACAGCACATCGCCGCACTCCGGAAGCCGCTTTTCGCCTACTTCGCTGTGCACGTACACCATGGGAACCCATGGCACCTCTCGGGGCACTGCTCCCGATCCATGTGTGCATTTGGACTTTCATGCTCCATGAGACCCGTGAAGGAACCGAGCTAACGCATGTTCACAACCACTGTGCCCAGATGACTTTGGCTCACCATGCCACATCCTGATGTCGCCAAGTACCGCAAGTCACTCCGCCCCGCAGTGCGCCAAGAAGGACGCCACTATCCGCCTGCCGCCTTCGCGAGAAGATCCGGCACTCGCTGAGGTGACCGTACCCAGCAGGACCAGATCCAGCAGATGGAGGATGAGGAGATGATGACTCAGGGAGGCTGAAGACTTCCTGAGTGACGGTATAACGACTTCTAAAGATGATGAGTTCACCGATGATAGAGACTACGCGCTTTCTGACTCGAGGAGGATGTGGACTCAACCCCATCGATGCTGATGAGAACGAGAGTAGTAGTTCACTGGCTTCACTACGTAGGTGTGAGTTGTATCCTTATCACATCAGAGTTGTGAAGAAGGGTTCTGAAACCTTAGTAGTGGGAGTGAGCTTGTAATGTGGGATGTTGTGAATAACAAATGTGAAGCATGTGCATCATGAAAATGTGTCAAGTTTGGGTTTAAAATAACTGTAATGGGTTATGATATCTCTCTCACTCCCATGGGACTGAGTCTACCTGTCTGCAATGGCCCCTCCGAACCGGCAGTCCAGGAGGTAATGGCTGCAACGATCGTGCAAACTCGTTGGTCACTGAGAGACTGAAAGGGCCGCAAGACAAGCCAACATATGAAGACTGCAGTAGACGTTTACCCAGGTCACTGAACCATGATCATTCCGATCTAACTCAGAATTTCAAAACATCTAAACCCACCCGGTTCGCAAGACTACAACCTCTAGATGCATGGATTGGTCGCAAACCATGGAACAATTGAGGCAGCCAGTAGAGGAAATGAGAAGGAAGAGCTAGCATGGGACGATCAGGCCTTAGACTAGCCGTAGCTTGGTGGACAAGTCAGGCTAATGTTCACAAATGATGATTTGGGCTTATTTCAAGCCTGCTTGAAGTAAGTATCATGCCACCAGGCTTGATCAAGAAAATGAGGGAGGAGTTTAGAGATTAAACAGGAGAATGTCGGTAGAATACCGCGACAAAGTTCCCACCTCGTTTTCAAGGGGAGGGGCCTCATGAAACAGAGACATCACTCAGAAAAGAAAGAGAGATTCTAACCTGTTCCATATTGCCCTTTTTATTCTTAATGTTTCTGCAATAGTGCGTTGATATTATCAAGATGGGAGGCAAGATCAGCTGCATGATTACTCACGACAAGTGGGTTTTGTTCGGAATCCCAAAATCAGTGGAGGTAAAATATTTTAAATATTTGATTTCATTAGGAGTATATGCCAATTTTGTGCCATATACTGTGTGGCGCTACTGTGCTACTAGGTGTTAAACTATCAGTCTTAGTTGTTCCAATGATTTGTAGGCGTGGAACATACAGACAGGGAAGAAACTAAGTCTCCAGGGACCTTCTGGGCTTGTTTGTTCTATGACTATGAAAGATGAAATGCTATTTGCTGGCACGGGGGACGGTCGCATCATGGCTTGGGAATTTCCTGCTAAGGAGAACAACTTGGGACCAGTGGCAATCCTCAGTGGCCATGAGCGTCAAGTGATTTCACTTTCTGTCTCAGCAACATGGCTTTACTCTGGCTCACTTGACAAGACAATCAGAGTACGAAAATGCTGCAGACCTGCTTATTTCCGTTGGTTACTAAATACTATCCATGCATCTGAT